>DF366002.1:28380-43314 GCA_000787875.1 Solanum virginianum
GATCTGATCAACAATGGCCCGTATTGAAACGACCCCAAAAAGTGCCCAAAAATATGCCTCAGAAGTGCTCGAAATTTTAATTTCCATATATCTTAAAATCCATGCGTGATATTAAAAATCCAACTTCATATTCTTGTTCAAAGGGTCAAAATTAGGGGGAAAAGGGTCTAACCCCGATTTTAGAGCAACCGTGTCAAAATTCAAAATTCCCAAAATGCAAATTCTAGAGAGCTTCACGGCACTAGTGTTGAAATTCTGCCAGTTTTTTTACTTTGGTCCAAGATTTTAAAGTTTTGGGCCTAAGTGTTCCCAAACGTGAAAATGGCTATACTTAACCATTTTTCACCCTCATATCATCCTAAACATTCCCCAATACTGTGATTTAAAGTTGATTTATTCATAGGTCTTATCTATTATGAAAATCACTACACACTATGTTAGGTTTATGAAATTGTGATTGTTGTACAATGTTTGGAGCTATGAATCTAAGGTCTATGATGAGAATTGATGAAGGGTCTTGATGTATATTGTTTGAGGGTTTTACCAAGTATCTATTGATGGGTTTACATTGATTTTTCTAGTATGATTTCACTCTTGAATTGCATGGTTTTACACTACCATTATACACCCTCTAAGTGTTTGATAAAATATTTGGTTATTGATTCTTGAGGATTTGAAGGTCCAATGTATGTCTTATGAGTTGAATGACTATATGATGGTGAAATGATGATGAAATGATAATAGAATGATGATGAAATGGAATGAATGTGTATGATGATAGAAGGATTTTGTACATATATGATATTATCTCTATATAGTGTTGGGGATGACCAAGCCTACTTGGGGGGTTGTAGGCCTGGATAACCTATCGAGGGGTTGGTACCTTGGCCGCCTAGCTTAGGGGGTGGTAAGTCCGGGTAACCTTGTTGGGGATTGGTACCCATCAACCTTGATGGGGGTTTTGTACTCTGTCAACCATGATGGGGGGTTTGTACTCCATCAACCTCGGTGGGGGGTTTATACTCCATCAGACTCATAAAGGGGTTCGTACCTCATGCGCCTATCCAAGGGGGTGGTAGGCCTTGGCTTGCACTATAATAGTCACTCCTTACACTCGTATTATGCTCTATATAAGCATGGTTTTTTACTTCAAGCATCATTCATACATGTCATATTGTTAGCATGCTATCTATTGCTTATGATTATGCATTTTGCCTATGATGTCTATCTCTTGTTACATTGCGGCCTAGGGGGGTGCTGTCAGGGGGGGGCGGGTTTGATGCCTACAAGAAGGGATTTTGTGAGTTCTTAATGCGACTTTTTATAGTTTTTATGTGTTTTTGTGTTGATTTTGCAGAAAATTTAGGTTGACATGATTTTGGAAGAAAAAGAAAATTGCAGATTTTGCTGAAGCATAGGACATACGAGTTTACCTATGAGTCGTAGCCCAAGCTACGAATCATAGGGTGTTATTGTAGCAAGAAACAAAGATCAAAAATAAAAAATCTGCTAAGTGGAGGTCAACCCTACGAGGCTACCCTACGAGTCGTAGGTCTCACTATGACTCGTATAGGTGTACTCATAGCAGGAAACAGAGAGCCCAAACTTTGAATTAAAAATTTAAGGCCTAGACTATGAGAGGAGCATATATTAGTGGACTCATAGCAGAAATCAGAGAGCCAACACTTTGGACCCAAAAACTGAAGGCCTAGACTACGTGAGGAGCATACGAGTCATAATCTTGGGCTACGACTCGTACCAGTGGGTCATACCAGTTGAGTCCAAGATGCCAAGAACCTGATACGAGACCTTGATTACGACTCGTAGGTCACTCTACAAGTCGTACCTGTGAGGCGTACCAGCTGCCAACTGTCTTTTTTGTTTAATTTTACAGTTATATTTGTAATTGCTATAAATACTTTAAGTTAGGCTTTATTGGAAGGATTCCACAGATCAAAAATTTTGTAGACATTGAAAGAGACTTTCAATATTCTCTCAAGAATATTTTAGGGTTTTAGTTTATTTTATCATTTTCTCTTGGAAAAGCCACTTTTGGGGGATTGCAAATCTTGACTTGTACTCATTCTCAATCTATCAAACTTTTGGTTTGCAATTGGTAGTGTCTTCATTCTTCATTGCTTTGGGTAAAATCCTCAACTATGTTTTGTATTTGCATTCTTGTTGGTTTTGCCTTAGCTATGAGTTGCTAAGCACCCACAACTTGGGGTTGTGGTAGTTGGCTTCAGATGACCTAGGTTTATTGCATTTCTATGATTGGTGTTTTGTAGCATGAGTAGCTAAGGACCCACAACTTGGGGTTGAGGGAACCATGGGTAGTTGACTTGAGATGACCTATGTTTATTGCATTTCTATGATTGATATTTTGCATGTATTATCTATTTCCCTTCATTATAATTGTTGTTTGGTGGTGACCAACACTGAATCCCACCTACTATCACGATCCTGACCCACATAGTGATGTATAGGAAAAGGGAAGTAGATGATAAGATTTGATTGATATGTTCTCATCTAATCAACCAAACCTGATCAAGGGGAGGTTGACTAGGATAATGGGTAACAGTTAGTGGGCACACCATGGTTGCTGAACAAGCACCACAGCAAAATGCAACCTACACCTTCACAAGAGGGCTCAGTTAGTTGGTACGCCATGTTGGCCGACCAACCGCCATAGTGAAATTCGACTTTCACCTTCATAAGAGGGTTAGAAGAACCTAAGTTACCGTCCTGCATGCGAATCTCCAATTGTAGTTAAGTTACCTAGGGTAATTGAGTCAACGAACCATGGGGAACACAATTCCCAAGTTGTTCCTAAAATTGAGTGTTTTCCCGCATTCTAGTGTAGTGTTTATTTTACTTTGTTCTTGAATCACACCCCCCCACATTTAGAGATTTTAGTTATAGATACTTGAAATGATTGATAGTAAATTCTCATAGTCAATCCCTGTATTCCTTGTGGATTCGACCCTAACCTTTGGTTAGGTTAATTGCTGACAGATTATTAGTAGTGGATTCTTATAGTCAATCCCCGTATTCCCTGTGGATTCGACCCTAACTTTCGTTTAGGTTAATTGTTGACAATGACCACTTTCTTATTGGAGCATGAACATCATCAAAAATTATGGCGCCGTTGCCTGGGAATACGGCTAGGTTTTGACTTGATTTCACTATTAGTTAGTTATAGTATTAATTTCTAAGCTCTGTTGTATTTTACTTTTGTTTTTGTTTTTGTTGTTTGATTTTAATTGTAGGGTGTACTAGGTTTTATGTCCAACACAAGGAGCCAAGGTAATCCTTTAGCTCCGATCAATTTGGAGATCCATCGACTCTTTAGAAGAATGGATCAAGTGAATGAGGATATCGCGGTTGAGGAGGAAATGAATATGAATAATGATATGTGGAGAGAGGAGAATCCACCACCAATGGATAACAAGCCACAACTTAGGGACTTCAATGAAAATGCTTATGGATGGAATCAGTATCACTTGAAGCCTATGGCCATAAACGTTACTGGTGCTATAGTGTCGCCTCCATTATCGACGGATGCTAAGTTCTCAGTGTCAAGTGGATTACTTCAAATGCTCTAAAACCGTGGATTATTCACAGGGCTACCTCAGAGGATCTCCACCGTCATCTTCACGATGTGGTGTTTGTTTGCAAGAGTGTCATGGGGACACAAAATCTTTCTCTTGACGCCATCAATTTACGAGTATTTCCATTGTCACTGACTGGGAATGTAGCTGGGTGGTTGTCTGAACTTCCTCCGGGTACTATAACAAGTTGGGTAGAGCTTCAGAGAGTATTTCTTGAAAGATATTTACCAAGATCTAAGAAGCTAAAGCTCAAAGATCAAATAAACAACTTTGAGCAATTGTCGGGTGACTCTATTAGCACAACATGGGAGAGATTTACTAAATGTTGAGGATGATTCCCAATCATAAGATTGTCGATTATGCCTTGGTCAAGATTTTCTATCGGGCACTTGACGAGAATAGTCAAGTTAAATGCTTGAGGATGGTCCTCGATTACAAGATTGTTGATAATGCCTTGGTTGAGATTTTCTATCGGGCACTTGATGAGAATAGTCAAGCTTGCAACGACACAATCATGGGAGGCATGTTTTTCTTGACCAAGCTTTCGCATTAATAGCCGCAAGGATAGAGCAAGTGGTTAAAACCAATAGAGCATGGGGTCAACGAGAGCAAGGTGTGATGAAGACTTCTTGTGCAGTCAACGCCAACAATGAACAAGCAAAGGTCAATGAAGAGATCATGGACCAACTTGCTCAACTTCGCACAAGTATGGACTTGATCTTGAAGCAAAACCAAGAAAGTATCAAAGCGGTCACTCACCAACCTCCTAAGGCTCCCATCTATGAAGACTCATTCTTTGATGAAGATGCTTGTTTCGTGAGTAATCAAGCGACGGGTTTTCGGAATACCCCCAAGGGTCCAACTTGGACTATTGGAGGCAATGTTCCAGGAATCAAGGTCGGATTACAACCGTGATAGTGCTTATGGAGATAACCGAGGTGGTTACTATGAAAGAGAGAGGGTGCCAGATGCCGAATGGGGTAGAAGAGATGGTTGTAGGAATGGTCCCTATGTGCCGCCCCAGAATCGTGATATTGTGCCAAGCACTTCTAAGCTTCAAGAGATGTTTGACAAGTTGTTGAAGAGAGCCAATCACCAAGATGAGACCTTGAAGGGAATGAAAGCGAATATTTCAAGTATTAACCAAAAAATAGAGTCTTACTCGGTACCGATTAAGAAACTAGAACAACAATTTAGGCAAGTATCTTCACAATTCAATCAACTGCAAAAGGGCATCTTACTAAGCAATACGGTTTAAAATCCTAAAAATGAAGGGCATTGCATGGCAGTCATGGCTCGGAGTGGTAATAGCACTGTAGAATCCCCTATGCCGGTAATTGTGGATGAAGTTGATGAGAAGGGTCTTGGTGGTGAAGTTGTGCTTGAAGGGGAAGCTCAAGAGATTGTTAGGATGCAAAAAGAAGAGGTAAGGGAGCACGAAAAATTGAAGTCAATTCTTAGGCCTCCTCCTCCTTTCCTTCAAAGGGTTAAGAAAAAGGAAGAGGAGGGTACGATCATGACCAAATGCCTTGTTAAAAACGAGAGGACCCCAGTGCATTCACCATCCCTTGCACCATTGGTGATGTTGAATTTGCAAGAGCATTGTGCGATTTAAGAGCGAGCATCAATCTAATGCCTCTTGCCTATTCAAAAAGCTTGGGCTTGGCACTCCCACCCCGATAAAAAAACGATTGCTAATGGCGGATCGAACCATCAAAAAGCTAGAGGGAATACTTATTGATGTGCTTGTTAAAGTTGATAAATTCATCTTTCCTGCGGATTTCGTGATCCTTGATTGTGAGGTTGATTTCGAGGTGCCCATTATTTTGGGAAGACCATTTCTGGCCACTGGGAGAGCTCTCATGGATATGGATTCGGGTCAACTTTGATTTAGGGTCAATGATGCAGAAGTAGTGTTTGACATCCGCCAGTCAATGAAACACCCGGATGAATTGAAGAGTGAGGTGTGGACCCTTGATGATTGTTGATGAAGGACGATGACAAATTAGAGCCACGACGTTAAACAAGGCGCTTCTTGGGAGGCAACCCAAGAATTTTTTATATTTGTTGGTTTGTTTTAAGTGTGTTTAGTGATTGGAATATTTAGGTAATAGGGTGTTTGTTTGTTTTGAGTTCAAAGACATTGGTGCATTTGTAATACTTTGAAGATTATTGTGTTTTGAGACTTGGTCTGCAAGTGAAAATTAAAGAAATGAAGATGTGAGAAAATGGCACTTAGAGTAGCCTCTACGAGCAGGCCTACAAGTCGTAGTCACCACTATAACTCATAGTCATGCCTTATAGAGGGAAACAGTGAGTATCAGAAGTTGGCAACACACTACAAGCTAACCTTACGATTCGTAGGGTCTTTTATGAGTCGTTAGTGAGGTTTATAGTGCCTAGGTATGGATTCTAAATTCTTACAAGTGTTGGGTCTGCTACGAGATTGGGACCTATGAGTCGTAGGACACCCTATGACTCGTAGTCGAGCTCTCGTAGCCCCAATCTGTAACTTTTTAAAGGGCGACCCGATTTGTTATAAAAGGGGGTCAAAATAAAATTTGACCATATTTACATTTCTAAAACCCTAAGATAGATGGAAATTCCCAATCCTTCTCCCCTATCCACTTTTTCGATCAAAATCCCAGCTACCCACGTTATTTTTCAGCAAGAATTTCGACAAGCATACTATTTTTGAGGTTTGGCGTGGTTTGCGGTCTCCTTTGCGTTGGTTAAATTAATCTATCAATTTGTAAGGTTCGTTATTAAATTTAACGCACTATTGTGGTGAGCTTATTCTTTGTATAATCGTATGCTTGTTTTAACCATGAATATTCATGCCTATGTGGTGATGTGTAGACCTAGATATGAAACCTAGGATATGTATGCTTTGAAAGATTGTGCTATGAATCAAACCTTGTTCGAAGTTCTTGAGTGGGTGGTTGTAACTGTGAAAATTATCCATCCATAGAATATAGTGCTTAATTATTGCCCGACCATTGTCGAAATTGTCTTCGGAATTGGAAGTTAGGAGGTGCGGGTGTGTTTTATATGCCATAGCTTATTGGACTTGATTGAACATAGTTGAATTGCTCTTGCATTTCAATAGAATGTTTTGTTGATAAAAGTTTGAGTTTGCATATGAAATTGCCCTTGGTTTTGCCTGACATAATGTGGAACTGACTTCGATTTTTAGGGATAATGCTTGTTTTAACTTTCTGATGCCATTGTGGGGTCATTTATATGTCAAATATATTGTATTGCTCTTATAAATGCCAACCCTTAAGTTGTATTTGTTTTGCTTGCGCATTTTGTGGGAAAGTGACAAGCACTACTAATGCCTTCTGTTTTCAACTACGAGGCCCTCTACAACTCATAGGCTCCTCTACAAGTCGTAGTGATCTCTCCTAGCAAGCACCAGTCACTTGTGGCTTCTTCATGTTTCTCATATAAGACCCATATACGACTCATAGTACTTGTTACGACTCGTAGTAAGGGTCTTATAAGCCTGATTGAATTCTTAAAATGGTCTCTAGAAAGAGGTACGAGGCCATACTACCGCTCGATTTAAATTTATAAAAATTGACCCACCCCTTACGAGTCATAACTGCATCTCTTATCTGAGTTCAGATTGAAATGTTCTAGGAATCTTGGTACTACGAGGCTAGTGTACGACTCATAGGACATAGGGTGTCTCGTATCTGCAGACCTGCATCTGCATTAGTGATTCTCTATACTTAGATTAGTTTTTTGTCTTGTTCTTTGTTATGTGATTCATTTGCTCAAACATCTTTATGCTCACATGTATTGTGTGGGTGGCTTGCAGATATCATGCCTCCAAAAGACAAACGAGCGATCCAGACATTCCAACAGAGATTGGTGGACGAATCTTCTGAGGCTGAGAAATCCGAGGGGTCTCTAGAAGTTCATAGGGTTAGAATAGACCCCGAGGCTAATATCCTCAGACCCGGGCACGCGCAGCTTAGACACCGATGGAAGTCAGCAGTTCCTCCCAGTCTGAAGAGGAGGAACAGCAGTTTAATGAAAATGGGTCGGAGAGCAGCTTACCATAGATGACCCCCTCACACTCAGAGTCAGAGTTTGAGAGCACCTCCTAGTCCCAGCAAGAAGATGTCCAATCATAGCCCCCAATCGACGGCAGATGGTGTGACCCAAGGATGAAAGAGATATATGACTAGGGGTTCGAAACCAAGGGATAAGGCAAACCGGTGCAGTAATTTCATGAAGAGTCTAGACTGAACAACTCAGGATTAGATAAGGTGTCAGCATTAGATGAAAAGATAGACAGACACGGACTATGATGGACAACACAGTAGCTAGGCAAGTATGCCCCTTACGTGGTCCATGAGTTTTATGCAGCCTATCTTGCTACACTCTACCGAGGGTTACCGAAGAACAAGAAGCTGATTGAGCAGCCGAGGTTATGGGTAGAGTAGTCCTAGGTTGGAGAGTTCCTATTTTGGAGGAGACTATTCGACAGATCCAATTTGGGCCCACTTAAAGAGTGCCTCAGTCTACCATAGAGTATGATGGACGCATTGACAAAATGAGAAGAGTGGTGACTGGGAAGGACATTGGGGCTAGGTTAGAGCTTCTACAGTGGATTGCCAGCCAAATTTGTGAGAAGGGATTGGAGCTGACTTAGGTCACAAATCACGCAGATCCTATAGTGAAGGCCCACCTCTCTTTCCGAGCCAAGTTTTGGTTGTCCATTATCCGTTGGTGTATCCGGCCTACTTTCATGGATAATGTGATCACTTTGGAGCGAGCTATGTTATTAGCCAGCATTCTAGCTGGTTATGAGATAGATTGGGCCGGGATTATCTTTGAGAAAATCCACGAGTCTGTCGTCCAGACAAACACCTCCCTGTCATTCCCTATTTTGATCCACTGATTATGCAGTGCAGCAGGTGTTCCTATAGACCCCCACTAGGACCAGCATATTGAGGCCACATGCATTATGGATCCCAGCCTGATAAAGGCTGATGAGAACCCGATGGCCCTACCTCGTGCAGCTCCTTTGGCTATCCCAGATCCATTCCCAATAGAGCCTCAGACTCAGGGTCTGACTCCAGCTACAACCGGTACTACTCCAACAGCTACAAAGCCTACGCCAGCTATTAAGATTGAGTCTACGCCATCCTCCAGTACTCCAGCACCAGAAACATCTACATTACAGGTTAATTCTATTATCTCTGCTATTGCTTTTCAGGCACTATTATGCAGGGTGGCTATGACGGACTCCAGGCTACAGGCTTTAGCAGCACATGTCAGACCTTAGGTCAGCCAGATCGTACGGGACTCAGAGGAGATTGGTAGATGAGAGAGTTAGGGTGGTGGATGCCAGAGTAGATGCATTTGAGACGAGAGTACAGTGGAGGCTTGAGGGTGCTCGGCCTGCTGACACGAGCGTAGTGACACAGGAGTTGGCCAAATTTAAGGTCGACTTATTACAGATGTTAGCAGCCTCTGTTGCAGTCCCAAAGGTGGCACTGGCGAGTGATGAGGTGTTTAATTGATTAGCTAACCGCCCTCATGACCATGGGAAGATACCCTCGAGCATGATGACCCAGAGATGGGCTAGAAGAGGCCTAGACCTAATGACCCAGCAATACTGGAGGAGGATTCGATACCAGAGGAGCGGTGCAGGAGTCGATACTGTTGGCGGCCATACAGAGAGATAGGGAGCAATAACCTTCACATGGCGAGGGTAGCTCACGTACAGTTGCCACCCAGATTGCTGAGGAAGAGGTCATGACCCAGGACCCTGCTGATCAGACAGATACCGGTGCTTGAGCACCATGATGTTTGACCCTTTTGAAACTAGTTCTTATCTTTTCTTTATAGATACTTTGTTCTTTTGTTGGATAACCTTTTTATTATGTTTGTTGTGGATGTTTTATGTTGGATGTTGTTTTTACTTTTGTTTTGGATATTAGTTTTTAAAATGTTGGTTTTTAATATATATATATATATGTTTTATGTTTTCGTCTCAGCACATGTTTTTACTTTGAGGACAAAGTATTCTATTTTGGTAGGGTGTGGGAAGTTATGGATTAAGGTGAAGTTTGAGTAGCCTCGAGTCCATAACTTTCCCTATTTTTGATCCCAAGGTTTTCTTGCCATGATTCTTTTTCCTTATGGATGTTTAATTTTCTGTTGAACTGACATGTTTTAGGTAGTGTAGATAATGTGTAAATACATAGTACTATTATCTGGTGGCATATACATGAGTCTTTAAATGCTTTTTTGAATGATTTGAAAAATTGGATACCCTCAAAATTCTTGAGATTGTAGTTATTGATGCATTCATGCATTTTGAAAATATGGCAATGTTTGTTCTAATAATGTGGAGGTAAGTTGAGGCTTGAAGCATGACATGTGAGTCTATACTTGATTGTGGGTGCAATTTCATATATGTTGTGACCCTATTTTGCCTCATTCATGCATCTTGTATGGACTAAGAACTTGCCTTGTTACTCTAAATTGTTTAGGTGATGTGGTTGACTTTTGGAAAGGATCTTAGGCCTTTGTTCTTTTAAAAAACCCACTTTCAGCCTAAATGACCTACCAAATGAGTGAGTGAATCCCTTATTCCAAATTTTTGAGCTTCTCATGTACTCATTCTTTCTTGACACCTTACTAGCTTAACCCTGTTTGATGAAATACCTTGATATTGGCCTTGGTCTATCCTTGAACATGTGAACCTTGATTGAGGCTAAAAGCCTAAGTTGAGGGTGGCTACAAATTGTGGCCTTAGTTTGGAGAATAGATATTGTGTACTTTACCCTAGGCTACAAGCCTAAGTTAAGGGTGACCCTTATTATGGTAAAGTAACAACAATGAGGTAGTTAGTTGGGAAATAAAGAAAGAAATGAAAAATCATGAGCCCAGGGAGGAAAAAGAGATTAAAAGTGTCTTGAATTGAGAAAAAAATAGCAAAAATGAGTTCAGAAATGAGGCGCAGCTGAAAAGAGAAAGAAATCACTCGGGAAAAGCTTGAAACAGGAGAATAAGGGTGGATTTAGTGAAAATGACTGGGTTATGAAGTCAAAAGTGTTGGTAAACATGGTTCAAGGATAGCTTTTAGTCCTTACTTGCCTAAAATACCATACTAAAGCCCCCTAAACCTTTGTTACAAGCCATTTAGTCTTAAATTGATCCAAATTCACTTTGTCACCAAGACGGAAGATGAGTATAGAGGCAAGTCTATGGTGTTAATCATTTTGCATGAATTTCATTTGTGAGAGTGAGAATGCTTCCTTAGTCCCTGAATTCTAGATGCTTTTTGGGTGAGTACGAGGGACTTCTTTTCTGTGAGGGCATTTGCACTACTTGATTTGCATATGGCTATACTAGTGATAAAGGATGGTTGATGCTCCTTAGCTTGTCATAGTTGGGTTGCCAGATTCATCATCATGTTTTTGTTGTGCTTAATAGCTTTACAATCTGATTTTGAAAATGGTAGTTATGAGTTCACCTATGAGTCGTAGCCCAAGCTATGAGTCCTAGGGTATGAGTCCTAGGGTGTTATCGTAGCAAGAAACAGTGATCAAAAATCAAAAATCTACTAAGTAGAAGTCAACCCTACGAGGCCACCCTATGCGTCGTAGGTCTCACTACAACTCGTATAGGTGGACTCGTAGACCGAATCAAAGAGCCAACACTTTGGACCCAAAAACTAAAGACCTAGACTACGAGAGGAGTGTATGAGTCATAGCTCAAGCAATGACTCGTACCAGGGGGTCATACCAGTTGAGTCCAAGATAGCAAGAACCTGACATGAGACCCCGTTAACGACTCGTAGGTCACCCTACGAGTTGTACTTGTGAAGCGTACTAGCTTCCAGCTGTCTTTTATGTGTAATTTTAAGGGTTAAAGATGTAACTACTATAAATACGTTAAGTTAGATTTTATTGGAAGGATTCCACAAATCAAAAATTTTGTAGACATTGAAAGAGCCTTTGAATATTCTGTCAAGAATATTTTAGGGTTTTAGCTTAGTTTATCATTTTCTCTTGGAAAGCCCACTTTTCGGTGATTGCAAATCTTGTCTTGTACTCATTGTCAATCTATCAAGCTTTTGGGCTGCAATTGGTGGTGTCTTCATTCTTTATTGCTTTGGGTAAAATCCTCAACTATGTTTTGTATTTGCATCCTTGTTGGTTTTGCCTTAGTCCTGAGTAGCTAAGCACCACAACTTGGGGTTGAGGGAACCATGGGTAGTTGACTTGAGATGACCTAGGTTTATTGCATTTCTATGATTAGCAGTTTGCATGTATTATCTATTTCCCTTCATTATGATTGTTGTTTCGTAGTGATCAACACCAAATCCCACCTACTATCATGATCTCGTCCAAGTTAGTGATGAATAGGAAAAGTGAAGTAGATGATATGATTCGATTGATGCATTCTCGTCTAATCAACCAAACCTGACCAAGGGGAGGATGACTGGGAAAATAGGTAACGGTTAGTTGGCATGCCATGGTGACCGACCAAGCGCTATGGTGAAATTCGATCTTTACCTTCACAAGAGGGTTGGAAGAACCTAAGTTACCGTTCTGCATGCGAATCTCCAATTGTAGTTTGGTTACCTAGGGTATTTGAGTCAACGAACCATAGGGAACACAATTCCCAAGTTGTCCCTAAAATTGAGTGTTTTCCCTCATTGTAATGTAGTGTTTATTTTACTTTGTTCTTGAAACATAAAATCCCCCATTTAGAGATTTTATTTATAGATACTTGAAATGATTGATAGTAAATTCTCATAATCAAGCCCTGTATTCCCTGTGGATTCGACCCTAACCTTTGGTTAGGATAATTGCTGACAGCAATCGCTTTCTTATTGGAGAATGAACATCATTACCTACATACTTAGTATATTTAAAAGTACTAATGCATACTCTATGCCTACATGATTTTACCATGTAGGAACCAGTATACCGCTTGATCGTCCTCCTCCCCGTGGCTAGTATGACTTCTATCAAGGTTGTTGGTGAGTCCTTCATTCCGAGGATGTTACTTATGCTCTCTTGCTATCTATTAAGACTTGCTCTCTTTGACTTATGTATTGACTATGAGGGTGAGACCGATTGCTTTATCTTGGCCCCCGCTCTTATCTATGTAGTAGAGGTTTTGTTGGACATATTATGTATCTATGTTATGAACAGGACTCTATTGACTCTTGATGTTTATGATATGGAAGTTTATCCTTAGTCCTGTTTCCCCCTTGTTTACGTTTATCTCTTATTGTCATTCTAATTGCTTCTGCAACCAAGGATGTGTAACAATACGCTATGAGGCTTGTTTGGGGTTCCCCATTCGTCGATCACGTCTAAGCCCTAAGCTTGGTCATGAAAAGAGTGGTATCAGAGCACTAGGTTTTTAGATCCTCAGAGTCCAATACAACGCGTTAATTATAGTCTCATGGTTGTGTTGTGCACCACAACTATGAGTAGGAGACTATGAGACATTTTACGTAATTATTTCCCTTCTTCATTTTCTTAGTCATGCTATAGAGTTGAAATAAGGTTTCACCCCTAATGATTGTTCTTTGTTATAATAGATCATGCCTAATACGAGGGGAAGACGAGCCCGCACGCCCGAGGAGCGATCGACCAATGGAGAGTTTAGGGATGCTCTCACCTTGCTTACAAAAGTGGTGGCTAATCAAGCCAACCAAGGGGCCCATGCCCCTCATGCTCCTACACCGGCCTCTCAGGTAAGAGACTTCATAAGAATGAATCCCCCAAAATTCCATGGGTCAAAGGGGAGTGAGGACCCCTAAGAGTTTATTGATGAGATCTACAAAATTTTGTCCATCATATGTGTGAGACCGTAGGATAAGGTGGAGTTGGCAGCCTGCCAACTCAAAGGGATAGCATAAATATGGTACAATCAATGGAAGGAGGAAAAGGGAGTTGGTTATATGGAGCTTTGGGAGGAGTTCAATGTGACCTTCCTTAATCGGTTCTTCCCCCTTGAACTTAGGGAAGCTAAGTTGCGGGAATTTATGAATTTGAGACAAGGGTCCATGATTATGAGGGAGTATGCCCTCAAGTTCACCTAACTTTCAAAGTTTGCTCCTCATTTGATTGTCGACCCAAGGTCGAGGATGAACAAATTTGTTATGGGTGTTTCCGACTTGGTTAGTGAAGAATGTTAATCCGCCATGTTGATTAGTAACATGGACTTGTCACCTTTGAGAACTTACCCCAAGCAAATAGAAGAGGAGAAATGGAGGAAGAGAAGGGGGCATGAGGTGAAGAGGGCCCGTTTTGAGGGTAATCTCCAAAGGAGTGGCCGATTCCACCAAGGCCAAAGGTCTACTCATGCATTTGAAAAGAGGGTTTCAAATTATCTTTCGAAGGCCCAAGGTGTTAGGGGTGTGGCTCCTATTGAGGTGTGTTCGAAGTGTGGTAAGGGTCATGGTGGCCCATGTTTGAAAAATAGGGATGCTTGTTATGGTTGTGGGGAAATAGGGCATAAGGCGATAGAGTTCTTTCGAAACTGCAACAAGGTCAAGGAGATTCATCCACAAGGTGCTAATGTGGTCCCATTGGGGAGAGATGGCCGACAAAATGCTGCCCCAAGGTACAACTGGTTCTATGCCTTGCACGAGAGGCTAGGGGTTGATGAATTCCTCAATGTTGTTATGGTATATTGAAAATCTTTGACTTTGATGTGTATGCATTGATTGATTCAGGTGCCACTCTTTCTTTCATTACCACCTTTGTTGCCCAAAAGTTTCATATTGACCCCGAGCTATTGCATGAGTCATATGAGGTGTCTACTTCTACTAGTGCATCTATTGTTTTTCGAAAAGTTTATAGAAGTTGTCCTATTTGAATCTTGCATAAAGTTTTGCCTTGTGATGTTGTTGAGTTAGACATGGTTAATTTTGATGTCATTCTTGGGATAGATTGGTTGCATATCTATTATGCTTATATTGACTGTAGAACCCGTAGAGTCAAATTCCAATTTCCAAATGAACCCGTCCTTGAGTGGGAAAATCAAGATGTGATGGTCAAGGGTAGATTCATCTCTTGCATTAAAGCCCATAAGTTGATATCTAAGGGTATCTTTACCATCTTCTAAGTGTTAGGGATGTGGAGTCTAAAGTCCTCCCCATAGAGTCTGTTTCAGTTGTAAATGAGTTCCTTGATGTCTTTTCGAATGACCTTCCCAGTGTTCCTCCCGAAAGGAAAATAGACTTTTTCATAGACCTCCTCCCTGATACTCAACCCATTTCTACTGCCCCTTACCTTATGGCCCCAGCGGAGTTAAAGGAACAATTG
Source organism: Solanum virginianum (assembly GCA_000787875.1). NCBI lineage: Eukaryota > Viridiplantae > Streptophyta > Magnoliopsida > Solanales > Solanaceae > Solanum > Solanum virginianum. The sequence goes on from DF366002.1 coordinate 43,310, forward strand.
AGGGA
>DF366001.1:0-23836 GCA_000787875.1 Solanum virginianum
GACTATTCTGGCCGAAAAATGAATCTGAATCTTTGTCTGTCGTCGCCGGAGCAAGACGTTGCCGGAATGGCTGTCTGGAGTTTAGGCCCGTCGGAATCGAAACCGGAGCCGAAATCTGGAATTTGGAATTCACCAGAAAACCTCATCGGAAATCTATTGTATTTCCGACAAGAAGAAGAAGAAGAAGATTCTGACTGGAAGATCGCCGGCAATCGCAGAAAGAGATGGCCAGATCTGAGAGATCGCGCCTCTAGTATGTCGACGTTGGGATGATGTCAACAACGGCTTAGAGGACGGCGGCGTTGCGGCGCAGGTAAACCAGACGGCGGGTAGGGTAGAGAGGAGTTTCGCCGGAGAGTCACCGGAGAAAAACTCACAATTCGCCGGAGAAATAAAAGGAGACGACCGCAGAAATTTTCCTTGACTATAAGTCAGATTTAGTGTAAACAATATGAACCATCTTTAGTGCACCTTTAAAATTTTGGATATCGAAAACATTGAATATAAAGTGTTGGAGGTAAAATAAAACATCTTCATTTTTCATTCCCAAATGGAGAGACCACTCCTTAACTTTTACACAGAAAGTAGATTACACATGTTTCTTCATCAGCCAACAATTGACAACATTAGTGCATTGTTTTACAGCATCACTTAGAAATTTTAAGATTGCAACAAGTCAAAAATTAAAATTACAAATTTAAAGATAAAACTTTTTTGTTTTGGGTGTTAATTAATGCTCTTGAAAGATTGGAGCCTTCTTCTCAATGTTATCATCAACAATAGTTGATCTTTCTTTGATGTCCACAACTGGTAATTCTTGGTCTTTGCTAGTGATTTCATTTCCTTTCCCTTCCTTACTCTTTCCCCACACCACTGAGTATAGTCCCATGACTATGATAATTGCTCCAATCACACTGAAATTGTTGCCAAAAGAATTATTAGATTAATCAAAATTATGTAATAATCACAAGTGGCAAGAGCCTAAATTAAAGCATGTTGATAAAAAGATTATTAAATTAAAGACTATACCTTCCAAGATGGACTGACTCAGCCAAAATAATAGCAGCAAGTACCGAAGTGATGACCATACTTAATGGGCTAAAGGCTGTCACAAACACAGGCCCTTTTACTTTATTAACAACACTTTGCACGTAATATGCGATTCCTGAGCATACAATACCCTAACAAAAACACACAAATTATTAACATACAAATTATTTAGTATTAAGTTGTACCACAATTAATTAAATGACAATAATAAAATTATAAGTAAATAAAGAAAAACATACAGAATAAGCAGCAGCCAGGAGCCTAGAGTCGAAGCCAATAACCCAAGCATTCCAATCACGTTCCATTATAAGTGCAACAATTCCACCTTCCACTACCCCCATCACGCATACCCATGCTGCTAGAGATAGCTCTGCTGGGTACTCCTTCAGTGTCATTGACTATATATACATAAAAAAAATTATTATATATTTAAAACAGTAAACATAATTAATTTTTTTAAAATATGAATAAAAGACTTACTTGTACAATAAAAAAACCGGACCAACCAACAATGCAAGCAATGAGCTGAATGGTTCCGGCTACCCAGTTCTCGGCGGTCGCGGCTGCAGCTTCATGGTTGACCCCACGATGACCATGTGGGACCAGGTTGAACATTGGCCCTTTGTAAAGAGTCATCACCATTGCTCCAGCCACTGTTATTGTTGTTCCTATCACCTTCGCCATACTTGATTTCTTCTTCAGGTTTACTTTCTCAAGTCTACTCATAACAAAACAAATTCATAAATTTCATGAGTCCCCGTATCCACTAGCAAAAGTTTGAATTACCTATCAATTTTGTCGCTAAATTGTTCATAGATCCCAGATTTTTTTGATAATCTATCACTATATAATGATTAGTCACATTTTATTATTTAGTTGATAAATTTATCTATTGTTAATTCTTGAATTCTCAATAGCGATTTTGTTTTTATTTTCTCTAGTATTAGTATAGTACTATAGTTCTTTTCTTTTTTGAAATTATTTTGTACTATAGTAGCACAATCTTAAACAGTAATAGGTATAATGTGCCAATAATCATATAACATAACTACATAAGCAACCACTAACTTTTTTGCTTTCCAAGTGGGAATCAACAACTATGTTTATATGAGGTCATGCTTTTTATAACTTATTACTTGTACAATGAACTCCCATAAAATTTTATTTCTTCTTTTTTGGTGTACCCTTGATTCTAATGGAGATTCTCTGTCTGCTTCTCAATAATTAGGAGATTAATTTAATATTATTGATACACATCTTATTAATTAGAATTAAAAAAAATACCTGAAAATTACAGCCAGAACAAAGGTTACTGCTGGGAGGAGATTGACAAAGGCAGATGCATAGGTTGCCGTTGTGTTCTTAAGTCCCAAATAGTACAAGTTCTGATCAATCACTGGCCTGAAATTCCATTTTTTTATTTACAAGATAAATTAGTACTATATGTAATCTACACAATTATAAGAAAATAAAAGTTTAAAATTATTCCTTAAAACAATATATCTCTCTCTGGAATCATTTTTATGCTTTATAGAACTATAGATGCCATTACATATATTCTTGATTCATGTCTCGATAGAATATATAAATTAAAACTGCACCAGCCGATATTGTCCAACATTATTATTTTTGTCTCTTTCTAATACTTAAACTTTTCAAATAAATTAAACACATTGGACTAATGAAATAATTTTTTTCTAGCTAATTAGGAATTTTTCCGATGTTCTTTAATGAAGTTATTTAATGTAATGAATAATATGATTAGTGATTACTCTATTACCAAAATATGTTTTACGTGCTAAATTTAACCAAAATAAAAACAGCAGACTTTTAATTTATTAATTCAGTTGAGTGTGATAATTGATTCAGTGCATCATTTCTATAGGCATAATGATTTTAATTAGACAAACAAGGAAATAACTATATATGTATGTCTATGTTATAGAGAGGGGGTAGGGGAGGGATGTAAGCTACGGTTTATGGTGATGTGAAGCTACAAAAGTTGTAGAATTTATAGTATTGTTCTTTAATTAACCAAGCCTTCTTAATATAATAATATTAGCAAACCCTTTTTTTTTTTGGAAGGAAATAAAAATGAATGAAAGAAAATGAGAATCTTTAGCAAGAGTAATCAATTTTGAAGGAAAAAGTTGAAAATTTTCATACTCCCTCTGTTTTAAAAAAATCATTTCCTTTTTATTTTGATAATATTTTAATTTTAGCTTTAAATATGACATATTTAACGTTGCAAGACTAAAAGATATTTCGATATATTTGACATACTTTAGTTTAGGACCATAAAATTGAAAAAATTTCTTGATCAAGTCAAACTAAGTTGTTTTTTCGAATTGAAATGGCGGGAGTACCTTATTTCTACATTCAATTTTCTGCTACTATTAAATGAAGAAAAGGTGGTATACATAATTAAGAAAAAGATACATAAGAATCTCGTGCGATTGAATACACAATTAAATTTCATGAAAGAAAGGTAATATAATTATGGAGTACTAATTTGTTCACATGTAAATTGAGTAGAATATAGAATGAGTTTAAAATAAAGCACGTACTCTAGGAAACCAAGAGCCAATATCTTAATAAAAACCCTTAGTGTCATCTTTGGCCTTATTTTCCTGCAGACAAAATCAAAGCAAAAAGAAGGTACGTGTCAAAATTTTGGACGTTAGAGATTTAAAATGCACTCTCTTTAATCTGACATTGTTCATCAGAAACATTCAACATGGTATTAGAATATGCAAATTTCCTGAGTATATAGCTTATAAATGAAACAAGAGAGTCATTTAAATACAAGAATAAAAAAGTATATTGGACGGACTAAATGAATAGAAAAAAATAGATAGATAGATAAAAAGACCTTTCAAGAACGATAGCAAAGGGTGCAACGGCAATGGTGGCAAATGCATGTCTATAAACAACAAGAATCCAATGACTCATTCCCCTTTTGAAACACATCATGGTCACAATATACATTCCTGCATACCCAAATTGCAAGGATACCATAGCCAAATAAGGCTTCACCTTGTTAAGGAAGGAGCTAAATGCACCAGCCATCTCTTCTTTCTAACACACAAACAAGGGGTTTTAGGATGGGGTATGGAAATATAGCAAGTGTGTCCCCTTTTATACACGACGCAAAAGTGAAAAAGCTTAACCAATAATTATTATTATTATTATTATAAGAGTTTTATAAATTAGAAATATTGAAAACCAAAATATAGTCTAGCTTATTCATTGTTGCACTAACTCGTGTTTCTCCCCTAGTAGATTCCCCTTATCCATTTAGAACAAATTATGTTATGTACATGCAATGTAGTATCCATTCTTCAAGCAACAAGAATCTTTGCTGTTAACTTAATTATTAAAGAGATATATCAAAGAAGGTTTTCTTTTCCTTTACGTAAATTCTTTTATTGAAAAAAATAATTTACTCCTTTCATCCCAATTTAAATGAGGTTGTTTAATTATATGAAATTTTAGAAAAAAAATACTTTTGCAATTTATAGTTTAACAAAAGTCATAAATGTTTGTGTGAGTATATATCATTTCATTAAGAGAATAAATATTTTAAAGTGAAATTATTATTAGATATAAAAATATATGGTTTTTATTGGGATTGACTAAAAAAGAAAGTGAGTTATATGATAGAGAAAACACTACTCCCTCCATTTGAAAAAGAATGACATACTCTTTTTAGTCTGTTTAAAAAAAACCTGATACATTTATATGTGATATATTTAAAATAACAAGATTAAAAGATATTTTGATACATTTAATTAACATAACTTAATTAAGGACTACAAAATTAAAAAGTCCTTTTTATTTTCTTGTATCAAATCAAATTAAATCATTTTTTTTTAATGGAGAAAGTACTTTATTTCCCCCTCTTTTGTCCTTGTATTTTGTGAAGGTGGAGTTTGAACCATTTAGGGTTTAGTGGGAGATGATGCAGGTATAAAAGATATGTGGTCTTTGGAGAAGTGGGTAATGAGTGGACACTTTTCTTGAAAATGTCTCGACTGATTATTTGCAGTTGATTAATATTGCCTCCCCATCTTCAATATCTAACTTAAAAGAGGAGATCATCAAAAACTAGCTAACTATAGAGGACTAGAACTAGTACTGGTGACATATTTTTTAATGAATTATTGTACACTTATATTAAATTCTATGCATATATTATTTTCCCAAAGCATGTTTCTTGATGTTTAAGTGGTTCTTTACTTTAGATTTATGATAACTTATTCATATTACTTTGTATCATAAAGTACAAGAAAAGGACAATTCAAGTTCCTTTCTTACAAAGTTGCGAAGTATTTATATTAAATATGTCCTAATTATATACAAAAAGATATGGAAAAAAAAAAGAAAAAGAAAAGAAAAATCAAATATCATTTTTTTTCTTATTTTCAAATTCCACACGAATTTGCAATCACTTTGTTGAAGGTACACTTTGAAGAAGGGGATGGTGGCTCGAATCAAGAGCATTTACTCAAAAAGCTAGTAGTTGTAACGGTTCATTCATTCGGTTTAAGATTTAGCTAGAATACCTTTTTTTTTTATTTGAGACTTTCTGTAGGTTGATTTGGTATATATGACTTCAAGTATGGGTGATGCATTTCAAAATGCTTGAACCGAAACTTGAACTATAAAAAATAAGAGTTAATAAAGTCAACATTTTATGTTAACAAATTCAAATTCTTGATTTAAAAATTCCTATAAGCTTTTAAGATGTTTGAGGACATATGATTTTAGTTGATATTCGAGGGGTTCTGGTGAGTTTCAAAGTCAAAAGCCAAATCTAGCTATTGAAATTTTATTTTTGTTGATGCAATTGCAATTGCAACTGCAACTTAGGAGTTGCATTTAAAAGTTGTGTGGCATTTTAGTGAGGGTTGTTGCTACGATCCGAGATTATCCTTCAGTTGTAACACGGTGCTTAGAGTAACAAGAGACTCCAAGCTAACTCATGGCTTGGCCTGACACTATGATATACACGCATAACAATTAAAGATAAACAATGCGGAAGCTATATCTAAAATAGTCCATGTAATAACTCTTCGGGTCATTTCTATAATTTCGCAGTCAATTGGTTGAACTGAGCATGTATATAATGACCTCGGACTATTGATGATTTGTTGAGACTGTTGGGATGACTTCTAGTTGGGTTATTTGGGAGTTATATGAATTTTTTAGTTAACCGAGAAGTTATACTGGCAAAATGAATTTTCGAATAAAGTCCTAGTAAACAGCTTCAGAATGGAATTTTGATGATTCCATTAGCTCCTGAATGGTCGAATTAGGCTAGAAAAATGTTTGGTGCAATTATATCATGAATTACAAATTTGACCGCCGAAACCGATTAATAGTTGACCAAATCAACGCCCTCAGATCGAGCCCCGAATGAGAATTTTGATAGCCTGGCTGGCGTCGGAATGCCAATTATGGTCTAGGTAAACCCTTCGTTTGATATCGGGGACGTCCGAATGCGATTTGACCCTCGGAGACTTTTTATTAAAAGTTGCATATAAAGAAGTGAGACTCTTACTTCATCATAGGAAACTCCGTTAGAAATTCTGACTACATCATTGAATTCGCAACATCAAAATTCATAGGATTACATAGTTCATTTGCGAAAATAAGAGTCTGAACGAGCTCAAAACGAAGAAAAAGAGAAGGCAAGGTTAAAGAAGAAAGGGTGATGTGGCAGCCTATGATTCTGCCACATGGCACAGCCGGATGGCACCACATAGCATGAGGTGGCAACACCTCTTCCATATATATATATATAATGTCTATATATACATATATTTCTCCAACTTTATATGGCCATTTCGAGAACATTTCTTATCCAATTTGAGTGATTCAAAATTCTACGTGACTCGAATTTTTGCAAGGAACGTCATGGTGAAAGAATATTTGGAATTTGACACATATTTTGAGGTAAAATCCCTGTTCATTCGCTAATCATATATCAAAATTGGTGAAAACTTTACATTGTGATATTTTGGTCATTTCTCAATGGAATTAAGTGAAATATGTGTCTAAGTTATTCTATTTTCTTAGAAGAATGTTCTGGTATACTTGGATCATATTAATTTGGCTATAGATTGCAAAATTTGACTGAGTGTTATGTAAGCAATGTTTTATCTAAGAAATGCAACTTCATTTTTGAGCCGTTTCTCTGCCTTCTGAGAAATGTTTTGAGCTCAATTTTTGGCTATGGAATCGAGATGATGTATGGATCATTTTACGGAGGTTGGTTCGACATTTCAGGCATGGGCCCTATTTTTTCCTATTTTAGTCGTAATTAATGTAATTTCACCCATTTTCTGAGATTTTACAGCCAAATTAGCCGTAATGATTTTGTAACTCATGTTTTAATAGCTGAGAAGCATTGGAAAGTGATTCAGAGGGAAAAGCTTGACTGGATCAACTCAGAGTACGATACTTTTCGATTGACAGGTAGGTTAGGTTTTCTCTAAACCTCAGATTGAGTTGAAATATATGCATATTTGAACTGGAATGTATAGAAATATAATATTTATAGATTGAATTGCAGAGTATATGATGTATATGGATGAATGTGATTTGTATTTGTATACATATGATGTCATAGGATGCTAGTTGTTGTATTAAGGGTTGTGTTGGCTATAACTGTTATACTGTCTGTATTCTTACACTGTATGACTACGAGAGGGCCTGAAAGGGGCTGGCTAGGAATGCGAGCATGTGACAAGTATGTACACTGAGCTTGACTTTCTCTTGTATGTGTGTGTGGCCTGAGGCTACCGACATATGCTAGCTCTTGAGGCTGAAACGTGATTACATGCTACCCTGTGCACTAAATCTAGTATCTATATCTGAGTTGAGTACTTGTGGTAGTATTTCTTGATTAAACATGATTCTGTGTTGCCTTGTAGTTTATATGATCATGTATACTACTCTTATCTGTTATGTACTTGTGCCACTGGTTGGTGAATGGAGAGATACACCATGTTCTAGTAAAGGTCATAGTTATACCCCTAAAGGAGCCTTATGATTGATAACATGACATGCTTTGACACTGAGCCACTGACAGGTTAGAGAAGGGAGTGTGACCCTTTTAGTGAGTGCAGGTTATATCCTATAGGCTTTCTAGGCTATCTGTAACGAAACACTAGTTACATGGGTTAGTCCTGGAACTGGCATACTAATGAGAGGGACACATTTTTAGTGGGTCGACACATGCTTACCTTAGGTGATATCCTTTATAGCTGCTAGGCTACGATATGATTCTGGTGGGTGTCATCCTTCTGATAGTCTAGCCTCTTGGGCCTTAACTTATATTACACTAATGTTGCCCTATGGGTTGCTTTACATAGAGAAAAGGTCTGGTAAGGGCTGAATATGGGCTAGTGCCCTAGGATAGGCATGTGTTCTAACTTGACTTGTACCTGCATGATGTGTATAGCCTTTTGCTACTGAGATATGATGACCAGGAGATTGTGTATTGATTATATATCATATTGTGGCCTGATTCTAGTATAGATATGACTTTGTTGGGTTTGGCTGTCCAGGATACTCATGATAGATAATGATTGTTTATGTTTACTATGGGCGCTTGTGATTAATGAGGTTATAGTATACTTGGCATTTGTTGAACATGACTCTACAATGATTTGTGATACATATACACTCATAGGTATTGCTGGTAGTTATTGTGCACTAATTCTTTTCATCTGATGCTGGGTTATTTGTCTTTATATGAGTAAGGTAGTGGACTATCTGGTGCGATAGGGATGATTTTATAGGGAGAGATGGTATGTTTGGGGGATCCTGATCCGGATACACTAGAGAGAGTGTGTGACTGTTTCTATGCTCCGAGACTTAAATCATGCACCCTATAGTTCAAGTATCTGGTGGCCATGTCTGAGTGTTTGAGATCTCGGGTGACACGTCCCGTGGTCCCATTATTTAGTGGTCATCTCCGAGTGTCTAAAACCAAGGTGTTGATTCTAAAGAGGTCCCAGTATTTATTGTTACTTTGGGGCTGAGGCCCATTAACTAATTTTAGGGGTTAGGGCCCATTAATTAATATTTTAGGTTGAGGACCCCGCTAATTTCACTTTGGGGGCGAGGCCTTACGATTGACATTCTTAGATGAGACATATTTGATTATGAGACTCTTTCTGCCCCAGAGGATACGTCCCACTATTACGCATGTGTATTTTGGATTGAGTGCCACGTGCTGGCACAGGGTTGAGGACCCAGTTGATATGTGATTGTTGGAGCGAGGCTCTGTGATTGATTACCCGTGGATCCACAAGCCCACTTACACCCTCATTGTGCATGGATGAACCCTCTAGGCTTATGGGGGCTCAAGGGGCGTTCAACCTTAGATATTAGGGCCTTACACCCACGTACAACCGACCTATGATCATGTAATATTGGGAGTTTGGTTTTACTGTGATTTGGTTGATTATATTGTTTGTGGATGTACCTTCTGGGCTTAGAGGGGCCCATTTAGCGTACATGCATAGATGTTAGGACCTTGCACTCGTGTACAGTGCTATGTCCCAGTTGGGGACAGAGTGGTATGGGTCACACAATCTTGTCAGTCGATATCATTATTCATCACTTGGGCTGGTTTAGGTCATTGTTGTTCATCACTTGGTTAGCTCTATTGCGGTTTGAGGGTTTCCAGACATATCATTTCCTTGATTTGAGTTCTAATTTGGGCTAGACCTATTGCAGTTCTTTATATTTGACTCTTTTGAATTAATCGTATTTCACTAAGTCGACCGATGATGCCTACTGTGGCTCTTATTCTAATGCTCATTCCTACTTCTACATCTTCTCATGGTGCATGTCCAGGTACAACCGTGATAGCTGAGCTGAGGAACTTTGGCAGTGATCAGGAGACTTTTGATAAGCACTAGCAGATCTGGTTTCTTCGCAGTCTCCTTTCTATTGATGGTCATCTTTTGTATCCAGACATTGGCATTGTACAGTAGTATTATGTATTTGTAGAGGCACTCTAATTTTGTATATTGGTATGATTATTGATATATGTATATGATATGTTCTTGTGTCTACTGTAACTTTGTACGGTTGACTTCCAGGTTCTGAGTAGGTTTCGATTATGTATAGTGTCATATTGTTATGGTTTGGACTAGAAAGCTAGGACAGGTACCCTAGGGTTAGGTAATTGGCTTGCCTATAGGTGGGATCTAGCAGACGCCATCATGACTGGGATCGGGTCGTGGCAATCCATTAAGAATCAAATGTTAAAAAGAAAAAAATTTGAATATTCAATAAACTGATACTAAGTCTAACTGCTTGCAATCCTCTACTAAGATGAGTTGCTGGGACAAGTCCCTAGCTAACTCTATATGTCTGAAAACTGAAAGACTAAATACCTGAAGTAAATATAACAATCTTTCTCGAAAGATGATGACTCATCAATATTGTTATTGTGTTGACTGGAAGTGTACTAATTGCTAGCTAAATACTGAGCACTCAACCTATATTATCAATAGTATAGTATAGAGAGTATGCAATTAGTACTTTATTGTACTGATTATGTAAGGTATACATGATCAAATAAATAACTGAACATGTTAATTGGATCTAAAATGCTAAATTAAGGTAGCATAAACCCATGTAATGAGCAAATAGTAAAAGATGCAACTGATAAGTAGGACAACTTAAATAGATAAATTTATGTTCATGTAGTATATGAGAGATTGGATTATGGTAGATACTAAAATTGATCATATATAACCATAGTAGCTAGACATGGAGTTCGATACATATTCCCCATCAAATAGGGCCCATTATACTTTGTCAAGGTACAAAAGTTGATTTGATCTGATATAGTATCACTAAGTTGATAATGTGGATCTAGAAGGAATACATAGACCTACTATGTTACGTAGTTTTGGAAGTAAGGGACTGTCATTAAAGGTTTCAGCAGATGCTTGCTGTGAGTCTTCATTCCTAAATCTGCTTGATGCTAAGTAAATTCTAATAAAACAGATCAAACTGAAAGCATTGAATGATATATTTTTTTAATTAATTATGGGCTCAGAAGCCCATTTTATTTATTCAAATAAAGAGTCCAATACATCTTGATCAGGAGGCCCAACCCTATAGTTTAACATAACTAATCCCAAAGAACGTGGTTATTTTCTCCTATTCAATTGTCTGTCTTCCCCATATCCATTCAGCTCCATCATCCATGATGATTTGTTCCATGTACAAGTTCTTCCTCTTAGACTTATTTTCCTGATGATTCTCTTCTTCAGCATCTAAGTCCCTTTGTGCACTCATTCGTTGCTTCAAAGCTCTATTTTGATATTTTTCTCTCTGAAATAGTATGTCATTTGTGGATCTGCCATGGCCTACTACATTTTTCTTGGAAAGGAAGCTTTGCTTTTCTCTTAGGATCGACATGTAAGCTACTTCAACTCTCTCACTTTTGCTCCTAATGCATTCCCTTATTGAAAACCCTCTTCACCTGCTACAGAACCTGGTGGAGCTTTGGATTTGCACCTGAAGCATGGTAAGGGTGCCGATGCTGATGCATTTTTGTGATGAAGCCACTCCTCATTTTGCTTGGATGCATATTATGTCCTTCCACAGCTTTTTTGCTCACACACTCACTAACCCCTAGGCCTATAGTTGTGACTTTTATGTATATTTATGTATATAGATATTGTAAGCACGTAGATGCGCTCAATGTATATGAATCGCATCCTGTGGCTACATTGGTCATATTATTAACGGAAAATGTCATGAATCTGCGTTGTTTTTATTCTGACTGTTGGTATCTGTGCTTTATTCATGTTGCATATCTTCATGGCTAGGCAAGGCATCTGACTGAACCCCTAACACGTAATTTACTATGAGTGCCCATGTACACTGTTGGCACGAGCATCTGCCAGTTGATTGCATTCCCTGTATGTGTGTTTATAGTGAACATACATCTCTTTAGAAAGAGTTAGACTGTTCTCTATAATTTCAATTATCTCCCATGGAATTCTCCATTCCGCTCTAATAAATTTAATAATGATTAGAGAATTTGATTCCACCTGCATATTGAGTATATTGTTATTCTTTCCATGTTGTATAGCTTTCAAGACTGTAGTGGCTTCAGCCACTATATTAGTTGTCAACCCAATGAACCCTGCCTCTGCATAAATAATATCTCCTTTTGTATCCCTTAGACAAAACCCATATGAGTTATAGCTTGGGTTACCCTTGCAATCTCCATCTGTATTATGTTTAATCCACTCCCCATCAGGAAACCTCCAGGTCACTAGCCTATAGTACAACTTCAGCATTACCGGTTAAGTGCAAAGGGGCATGATCTGACCTTTGCTTGTGAAAATGCTCCACTTCAACTATAGAAAAAGTATTTGTGAACTCTTGGTTAGTGAACAACCTGTCCAACCACTTAAATATACACTCTTTATTGATTCTACCATTCCCCCAAGTGTATTTGCTTCCTATAAAACTAACTTCTGTCAAGGCACAAACACTCATACACTGAGCAAAGTCCACAACCTCTTGTTGAGTAAAGTCAAGTGCACCAAGCTTTTCTTCCTCATTTAAAATGACATTGAAGTCCCCTCCTATAAACCAGAGAATATTGTCACTTTAAATAGTTTCTAACTCCTCTTATAACTATAGCCTCTCCAAAGCACTGCATCTTGCATATACAGAAGTTATAAGAAACTATTGACCCCTCCTTTAAGGAATCTCGTAATAATCTGCTGGTGTGAGTTACTAATAATGCTCCTTTCCTAGTCTTCCTTTCAAAAATTCAAAATTTTCCAAAATAATTAGTAACAGCATGATCAAAACCTACTCTATTTTTATAGTGTTGAATCTCATCCGGAGGCTGAAATGGTTCCATCAAAGTAATGAAAGAGAGGCATTTTGGATATTGACTGCCCTGATGTTCTAAAAGAAAGCTTTATCTATCATTGAGGACAACTGGAAGTTCTTTCTTTACTACTCCTAGTTTTCACTTATAGTGGAATATCAACCCTAACACCTTTGATCTTCAAGTTTCTTGTTTGTCTTGGTGATAGATACCTCTTAATGATGACTTGATTGATGTTTTCATCAATCCCTTCCTCCGCATTTGTAACATTGGCATCACCTTTATCCTGCTCTAAATCGGAGGGGTACAATTGGTTTTCATCTCCATGATTACTCTCTAACCCCCAGTATCTCCCCATGTCCAATAATATTATTTGTTGTATCCTCATTTTCTACTGGGTAGTTCTGGTTAACAAAGCTCCCTTGTTCTTTGTCTGCATTGTTCCCACCTGTGTTGATCTCCTTAGTGACATGAATGCCTTCTTTCTTCATATCTGTATGTTCTTTGTCATTCTCTTGTTGTGTCTCTTTTCGATTCCCCTCAATCCCCTTATCTGCTTCTGTGAAAGTCTTCTCTACCCATGCTTTGGCAGATTGTTTCTTCTTTTGTTCTTCCCCCTTGGGCTTCCTTCATCAACTGTTTCATTGGCCTGTGTTGCATGATCGTTCCCTGTGTTTTCAGCAGTCCCTTCTTTATTCTCTAGGTTTTCAAATTTATTATGGGTATTTTCTCTCCATAATTGTTGTGGTTGTTGTTTTCTCCAAACATTTCTTCCTTTTCTGCTCATTGAATCCATCTTGATTGGTTGCTGGTTGCTTTTCTTTGGCTACTTTATCAGTTGGTTCATTCTTGTCAGTTGTGTCTTCCACGTTCTTATCCTCCTGCTCTTTGGCTTCCTTCTTCTTCTTAAACAATTCAAGATTTTTAACATAACATTGTTCATCATGCCCCTATATCAAACATGTCACACAGTAGTTGGGCAAGTAGTTATATTTTATTGGGATCCACTTTTCAATTACTTTCCCATCCTCCTTCCTGATGCCAATTTTGATCCTCTTGGGCAACTCTCTCAGTAAATCAACCTCCATTTTCACTCTCGCACAACTGGGACGGTTTTTTTCTTTGTGGCCATGTCAACTTGTAATGTTTTGCCAACTGCAATAGTAAGGGAGAACATCGCCTTCTCACAGAAAAAATTAGGTTATGTCCTTCCACAGCTTTTTTGCTCACACACTCACTAACCCCTAGGCCTATAGTTGTGACTTTTATGTATATTTATGTATATAGATATTGTAAGCACGTAGATGCGCTCAATTATCAGTTCCCACTTAAAGGTACTCATAAGGTACGACCAATTTTGATGTGTAATATAAAACGCAGGCTTCGATAAAAGATGTACATAATCTTCTAAAAGAGAACCTGAATCAGAATATGACGATTACTTAATAGGCAAATGCTGCACTCACCCTTTAACTCGCATTACTTCGGAATTAATCGCCTTAGGTCCTACATGTCCGGTCATCCATATGAAAATTTTTCAACAACCGCGCATTGAAGGTTCTCACATAGGATCATCTGATCCACCTCTTTTTATTCTCACATAACAATTGGCTCCCCATGAAGATATGAAACTGACTTCAAAGGGACCGTTTGTACAGTAGGCAAACTAGGCTTAAGCAAACTCGCATATGTCTTTGTAGCTTGACCAACCCCATCGGAGGGCTAGCCAATGGACAAATTGGCCATTGAAATAGATTAGCAGGCTGTGATGATGGCAGTAGGGTTTTTTTAAGCACTGAATGATATATAGAGATAAAACTTGATAATACTATTAGCTCTTGAATATTGATAATAACTGACAACAATTGATAGACACTTTATCTGAGAGCATCTGTAGTAATGAGGAATTGCCAATTCAAGATATGCAAATATTTATGTACTAAAAGTTCATGAAAATATCATTTAAAAGTATTGAATTGTAGGTGAAAACATATAATTAAACTATTCATGAATAAGTATTCAAAATGTTGTAGAATTCCTGCTTTTTAATAATATTTTAACCATGTAGAGATCATTAATTTCATAGTAAATTTATTTGCGACTCAATGGATGAAAGGATACTCGTTGATGAAGCTTCACGTACTTGAAATAAAAATCTTATCTTCAATTCTTGGATTGAGACTTAAAGTTGAAGAACCTTAGTTCATGCTTAAGATGATCCCTGAATGTACTGATTTTAGTTTTTGAGTGTTGCGCGTGAATAGAGAGGGTTGGGCCAAATAAAATTCACTTGAAAGGGGATAAAATAACATAGTATAAAAAATAAGTGAACAAAGATCAAAATAATCCTTAAAATATTGATGTCAATAGATTTCACAAGCATATTTATAATTTATGGATTGATTTATAAAATCTAGCTTTCCTTTTATAGAATTCAAGCATAATAACTCAATTGTTGAAGTTCATCTATAAATATCATCTACCGTCCATGATTTAATATATGGACTATTTACTCAACCCATAAATTTTATAATAGAATCAAGTTTCAACACTTCTATTTGTGAGCCCATTTATGACTCGTAAAAGATTTTATGACTCGTGAACTTGATTCATAAAATTTAGGCATAAGCCAAATCTCTAAAGTTAATCTATGAATTTCATCTATGATCTTTGGTTTCATTTATCGTTTGTAGATGACATTCATAAAAGTTAACTTTTCTGCTTACGTAAATTTCTAAACACCCCAAATTTGATTCAGACTTGAAGACTTCTGAGGTATTACAATTATGGAATTTGAAAAGCTTTAGTTTTGCAAAGTTTTAAATGGCCAATTGAAAGTTCCCTTTTGTAACTACGATTGCATTTTTTCCATCACAATTATGAGGTGGGGATCAGTTTTTCTAAAAACTCCTTGTGATATAAAAGTTACACATATGCAATTTTCAACTCATTTTGGCACATTTTTTTTATTTTGAGACTAATTTATCAATGACCAATGAAAAACTTTTGTCATGAGCCGAAAACGGGTGTGACAACACTTGCCTTTAACCCACCAAAGCAAGCAAGCATACACAGAAAATAATAAAAAAATACAAAAGGTAAAGCGATAATACAATCCGAAAAGGAAAGATCAAACATAAGAAATATAAATCATAGCCTAAAATCATCCCAAAATTGATGTTTTAATAGAATTCAAAAGTAAAATATACAAGTCTCCATCTCTTATTTCTCAAAGTGAACAAATCATAAAAATAGAAACAAGTGAGTCTGCCAAATGACAACCACCTCCCTAAGTCTCCTGGAAAGCATCGAATGATCAAGAAAAGGTACTACTCACTATCTGGACTCAGAACCTACACAAGTGTAGAAGAAAGAGTGAGTACCCAAAAATATGGTACCTAACAAATCTATTCTAGACCTAAGTAAAGCGATGAAAAATGCAAGTACTCCTTCCATCCCCACTACATACCTTCATAACTACAAACCTACATGCAGAAAAATATAGCACAAATAACATATACATACTTATTTATACAATTCAACCAATATCACACTTTTCTAGAATCATAGCCAACAAGGAGCATATCTACTAAACTTATATACATAAACAAGTAATTCAGTAATTCACTTACAATGTCACAATGAATAAAGGTTCAATATGATGCGATGTTATGTCAGATAATCATGATGCATATCTATCCTATGATACAAATCCATTAATCAACTCAAGACGAAATCTATGAAGGTCTCACATAGATTATGTATCTGTCGAAAATAACCTCGGTAATATCACATGTTGGAATATAACCCCGACCACTAGGAATGACATCGGGAATATCACACGCTAGAAATGATCTCAGTCGCAGAAATATGGCCTTACCAATATCACAGTCAATAAAAATCTCAATCCGCCAATATTAATACTTTTTTCAATGACCTCAATTAGTACAAACCTCAATTTCAAATATATCAGCATCTCTCCTTTATCTCATTTTCAAAATCTAATGCAGATAAGCACATAAATAGAGGATGGGTGAATGAGATATGGAACACATGATACCACACTATATAGATCAACTAAATGCTACTCAATATAGCTCAACAATTACATCATTATTCATTAATGATCAACTCACAACACATGCATCATTTTCCATATACAATTTTCATATTAACACATCAAGTAATATATCACTGATAATGCCTCTTCTTATTCACAATTCATCTCATATAATTGTACATTTCATGTCAATCAAACAATTAGGAGATACAAGGTTCAACATACTTAATCATAGGTAAGAAATATACTTGTCTTAGCAAAAATGTCACGATCAATCCAAAGCCGAAGCTTTCCCATTCTAATTATCCCCCAACACACCACAATCTATTTGAAAAGAACTTTCACAATCACGATACGAAGCTAATGACACCAAAATAATGCAATTCGAGAAAGAAGAGTAAATGGTCTAAAATTTCAATACCAAAAAATGAACAAAAATCTAGAATTTTTATAGCGAAATGTTCCTTAAGGTTTTAGGAATCTAATTATTTTGAAAATGGAATCAAAATGAGCTCACAATCACCATTTTCTTTTGAAAAATCAAGTTTAAGAAACCCTTAAAATGCTCAATTGAAGTCCCTAATTTTGTTTTTAAAATTGTAAATTACAGTATAATCGATGACAATTGAAGAAAAGAGTTGAAAATAACTTAGCCAATAGTTTTCCACTCAAAAACACTTCAAAATCGCTTAAACCAAGCTAAAACAAATGTTAAAAATGGTGACATTGAAAAAAAACCTAATATTTTAAAAATAAATACTATTTGCTGAAGTTGGACACTCCGCGATCCCAACCTGGGGCTCACGAATATAGAGGTCAAGGTCAATGGACCTTCGCAGATGTAGACTAGCCATCCGCGAAGGCAAAGGGTCAGACATAAGCCCTCCCGCATGCAGAGGCTAAGCCATGACCTTTGTGAATGTGGAAGGCATACCTCAACCACGAAGTACAGGCACCAAATAGTAAATATCAGCATTAGTACAAAATAGAAAATCATCAAATGAACCCTTAGAATTCGTTCAAAGCCCGATACACACTAATCATATATGTAACCCTACTAAATTTGACATTCTAGACTTAATATAATTATCAAAACTCAAATTTGAGGTCTCCTCGATCCAAAATTCGATAATTCACAACTATGCGAACTTAAGGCACTTGAAATATCAAAATGCTATTTGAACACCTAAAAGTATGATGAAACACATTTTAGTACTAAAATCGCCTCCCAGAACGAATTGAACTATTAGAAATCTGATTCGAGCACCAAAACAAAAAATATTAACCAAAGTCAAACTTAAGTCCAACTTTACCTCAAATTTCTAACTTCAGACCTAAAATCCACGTAAAAACTCCAAATCTAATTTTGACAACTCTTCTAGACCAATTTTCACATTCCAAAATATATAAGATTGATGAAATTTCATTCTGAGACTCAAATCTCTAAATGACTCAAAAATTCAAAATCAAGCAAATTAAGCCTTCAAAATTCTATTATTTACCAAAATTCCAACTTTTCAAGATTTCCAGAAACTACCTTTTAAAACCAATTAAACATGACTCCGAGCAGCTATCGAAAGAGGTAAAATAGTAATTTTATCAAAAATACAAAAAATTATATCAGGGTCATTATATCATCCACCACTAAACGCTATATTTATCCTCAAACATAAGGCAAAGAACATACCTAAAGTCTCAAAAAGATGGGGAGGGGGGTAATGGATTGACATATCAAACTTGGTCTACTGGGTAGCCTCTTTAATAGGTCGATGTTATAACTAAACCTTCATTGAAGCTATCTCTTGGCTCTCAACTTCCTAGCATACCTATCAAAAATAGCTATAGGCTCTTTCTCATAAGTCAAATCTAGACCCAACTCTACCAAATTAAGAGAAATCATATGAGACTCATCTAAAATGTAACATTGCAGCACCAAGAGATGAAACACAAAATGCATAGAAGATAAACTTGGTGGCAAAGTAAGTTTAGAGGTCACCTTTTCTACTCGCTTTAGAATCTCAAAATATACCTAGGGCCAAGTTTTTCTTTCTTCCTGAACTTTATGACACCCTTCATGGGTGGTATCCTTAACTATACCTGGTCACCCTCCATGAACTTCGAACTTATCTATTATTATAACTCTTCTGGCAACTCTAACTATCAACAACTGACTCAGAATCAAATGAACATACTCCATGGCATCTCTAAGCAAACTAGTGTCTAGAGTATCCACCACTATCTAATCAAACCATTAAAGGGTGGGAGGGGGGTTACCAAATAATGAAATAGATCATGGGATAATTTGAATTGAAATTCTCCAAACACTGCATGGTCCCTCGTACATACCTTCTATCCCACGTCAAAGTAGTGTTAAACTAGTACCTTATGTTAGCAGTGAATCTGAACCAACCATCACACACTCGCATTGTACATACACCACAACCTTAGTCCTCTTTCATCCTTGTAGCATAGTTCTTCCCCAAGTTTAAACCACACAAATATGATCCTTAGACAATGAGTAATCATGAGAAAGAGCCTAACAAATCTAACCCAAGGAAGGTAACAATTAGGTGACCAATCAATGAATACTACTCATATACAACCGTTAATAATAAATGTCAGAACAATCTATTTGAAAAGAACTTTCACAATCACGATACGAAGCTAATGACACCAAAATAATGCAATTCGAGAAAGAAGAGTAAATGGTCTAAAATTTCAATACCAAAAAATGAACAAAAATAGTAGACAACTCCTAACAAGGCACATATAGGCCCAATGATCCACAAGGTCAATCATATATAGTTGAACAAATCCTCATCGATAAGAAACTACCAAGGTTATCGAGAAATTACAATCCTCTATGTTAAGCTCACTTAAGCATTCTCAATAAAATTTACACTTGTAGGGTACTAGAATACCCTAATTACTAAAAATCTTCTTTTTCTAACTCAAGGTACTCCATCTCTAGTGCTTATGGTTAAAACTTCTCTAGTCATCTGATTTCCACTTGTTACACCTTTCACTGCATGCAATTTCTTATTTGATTACTAGCACAATGCGAAACATACTCAACTTATTAAAACCTACCACATTTAGCACCACCCAACAATGGAAATCGACAAATTTGATTCCAACAAATTATCATGACCTTATTAATCCTTTGCTCATGCTTTTAAAATCATTATTAGTACTAATATTTCTTGGAAATTACATTAACACTTCTTGTGACTCTAATTTATAACTCCTCTCTTTTCCCAAATAAAGTACTACTATCTAAGGCCAATAATACTAATTTGATTTCCCAAGTGAACTTCTACTACCCAAGGCTAATAATACTAATTCCAATCTTGATGGTGCTTTTTCCATGAGCTACAACTATTGAATTAGAAATCAATCTAAAGTACAAGCAATTATTCACGTGACATGCCTTAGATCTCCATTCAAACACTTGCACCTTCATGTAAGGATTCTATATATCATAAGTACATAACCCTTATTTACCACCAAGTGTCTACATAACTCATCATGATTGTCTACCTTAACTCCCATCAACAAAGTAGTATCTATGCGATTCAAAGTCTTTAATAATTACGATTGGCCAATCCAATCTAATAAAAGATATAAAATCTTGCATATGTCACTGTTTGTCATCCAAATGAAAACTAGTTTTTCTAGAACTATAGTTGATAATCTTTCTGTACTAGCCCTCTAGGTCATTTTCTATTTTTTTTATGTATTTCACATTAGTTATAGCTCACCTATATCGACCCTAAATCATTTGGAACTTGTTGATGCTGATAGTTCAATCACATTATTGCTCATTCGAAAGATGTGTAATTTTTCCTATTACAGGTTTGGTTAAAGTTGAAAAATGAGTTTAGTCGTAAAGTCTGAGTAAGCAGCCTCAGAATGGAATTTTGATAGTTCCATCAGCTATAGAATGGCCAAATTAGGTTGGGAGGGTGTTCCATTAGAGTACCAAGGCTTTTGGTATTAGTTGTCAAAACCTGGACCTATGGTTTAGAAGTGACATGGTGAATGGGAACCCGAGAGTCCCCAAACAAGCCTCAAAGTATCCATGTTCACATCATTGATTTGGAAGCGTATACAAATGGTAAACACATAATTGTAAGGGATGGAAACGTAGGACTCACACTATGGGAATGTCATATGGATGAGGGATTAACATGGATTCACATAGCACATAGCACATAAAAACTAATGGGCGGGTAAGTATGAATCACTCTTTGGGGGAAATATGGGACTTGGGATCTTCCACATCAAACATATACACTTATCATACATCTCATAATCAATCCACAATAATGATATCCAATAGTAACCATAATCATAAGCTCCAAATAAAACACATAACATTTAAATCTGATAAGAGTCTACAAAATGTCCAACGATGCCTCTAGACATAAGATGGGACGGGGGCCAAGACGTGTCCTGGTCTCACCCCATAGTAAATAACATATACAAGACTTCATAGGTAGAGGAATGGTAGCTTGTCCTTGGAAGATAGGACTCACCATGACAAATGTCTCAAATCCTATCTAGCCGTCAAACAGTAGATGAAGGTAGTCTCCAACCCCTACATGGTTAGATCATGTAAGGAAAAGTATGCATAGTATATTTGAATGTACTAAGTATACGGGCATGTAATGTATGTGACTTATCAAACCTGCATTAAATATTAGATGAGAAGAGCACATAATATAGAAGAAGTATACATCCAAAGAAGAGTATATAACAATATGCCATGAAATCAATGATGCATGAAATGCATAATGCTCACATATAGTGGGGATGTGACCTTAACTGACATATAAGACCAAGCGAGCTATTACTTGGAATCCCAGTGTTATCCCTATACCGAAAAAAAGGTGGTCTACTTGCCAAAGGTAAACTATACTTATCCTTATGGGTCTCCCATTTTGGAGAAGTAACCTTCCATATGCGCTTCCCATTTTGGATAGGATTTTCATAATATTTCTAGTGGATCATACCTCAACTAACGAGATGTGCCTTAGATCTTTCTAGCGGGTCATGTGTCAACTAACAAGATGAGCCTCAGATCTCAATACCTATGCTGGCGCATAGTTCAAGGAAAGGGAGAGGACCATTAGGGATTGCCCTGATGCCCCCAATCCATCAGTGCTAAGTCAAAACATCCCACAAGAATACTTATACTTATATATGCTTTCAAAAGAGGAAATGTCACGCCCCAAATCCCATTAAGGCAGACTGGCACCCATTGCCGATAAGGCTCGGGAGAACCAACCTATATCTATGTGTTATCTATACATAAAATCCCATTAAGGCGGACCGGCACCCGTTGTCGATAAGGCTCGGGAGAACCAACCTATATCTATGCGTTATCTGTACATATTATAAGAGATTTCTACATTCAACATGCCTTTACGGAAGGAATAGTAATGACAAGCCTAAAATAAAATGTAAATGACTAGGCCTTTGGGGCCTCATTCTCTAAAGTATAACTCATAACCACATTAGCAGCTTGATATCCTGTACTCTTACTGAGGAGATCTACTAGCACTTGTACCTGCAGCATGAACTGCAGGTCCCCCATAAGGGACGTCAGTACGGAATAATATACTGAGTATCTAAGGTAGGAAATACTGTATATGAGATAACAACTCAAATGAAACAATGCTTGGTATAGGATAAGAGACCACCTTTTGTTATATTGTGGGATCATGTACTTTATATTCTTTATATCACTTTACCTTTACTGTAAAATCTGTAAAATCTTACTTTGTGGGATCATATGCCTTATGTCCTTTATATCACATTACCTTTACTATGAAATCTGTGCATAACATATACTATAAAAGACCTAGCTGATCAGGGGTAAACTGTATCGGGTTCGTCCCTATGCTAGGCTAGTATTCTAGCCCCCTCGGGCTATCCCCCATGATAGGATCGACCCTGGCTAGGTGACTCTCTCACCCCCTCGGACTACCACCTATCTATAAGCAATATACTTTACCTTTCAATTACCTTTGAGATGATCTTTTGGTGGTCACAATATTGGAGCTATGGAAATGTATAGGTAGCATGTGGCATGTAGATATCCATACAAGACAATATGACAATAGAAAGAGTATGTTACATAATTAATGAAATGCATAAGAGGTAGAACAACACATTAACTTTATTGACTAGAATGATTTTGTCTATATTGGTATTCAAGTATATACGCGTGTTTGAAGGTGACTATATATAAGAGCATATGAACATGTGAAAGAGTTGAGACATAACCAGTAATTGAGTTGGAATTGGTAAGGGCCTTTATGTACCAAGGAGGGATCTATGTTTCATACCAAATAATACGGAATCAAGTAGCCTTACATACCTCGCTGTACGACCTCGATATTACCCTGAGATAACTTTTCCTTACTCTAAATATTTATCTACAACATATTAGGTGATAAAACTAGCATTAGCAATCAATAAATACATCTTGGCAGCCCAAACTCATAGAAATACAACACATGGGCAGCAAGTGTGTAGTTTTAAATCCAAGCATATCCTTTCAATCCTTTTACCTCAAATCATATTTTCTAATATGCATTCTCATATAAATATCATGGGCAGTCCATTTTAGTGCCTTAACAGCCTTATAACAGCCCACAAAATAGAACATACAATAATTCTACATAACTTACAAATGGACAGCATAACGTTACATCCTTCCACTACATTTTAACGTCGACAGTTCCAAACCTTTCCAACTTTAACCAAACTATTTCCATGACTTTTTACCAATAAAACAAGTATTATAGATGTGCCTTAGATCTTTCTAGCGG
>DF366000.1:3588-28212 GCA_000787875.1 Solanum virginianum
CCAACTTTAACCAAACTGTTCTTCACACATTTACACATAATATCAGCCTTCAAACAGTCTCAGCAAAGTACCATATCAACAATGAAAAACGTGGAGCAATGGCTATGTATATATCAGCCGATAAATTCCAATCAAGAACACAATTGCGACAACACATAAGACCTTACTGTTGCGGACTGTAAAAGCAACCAAACAGTCTGATAATACCACTTCCAATCTATCTATTGTTAAGTACAAAGTAATACTTCATAATACAACAAACCAAGAAGAGAAACAACTCACAATCAACAAGAAAAGTATACAGCAACATCAACAACACATGCTGTCCAGAAATTTCAGCATCAACACAACCAACATTCTCTCTTGTTTTTCATAGGGAAACCATACCAAACACATATGTAAACCTACTTACCTTTACCCTCACATTTAGGACTTGCCAAAGAAACCTTAAGGTCACTTGAAGCTGCTTGGAAAACCAACAAAACGTTGAGAGGAANCAACCAACATACTCTCTTATTTTTCATAGGGAAACCATACCAAACACATGCATAAACCTACTTAAATTTACCCTTACATATAGGACTTGCCAAAGAAGCCTTAAGGTTACTTGAAGCTTCTTGGAAAACCAACAAAACGTTGAGAGGAAATTTGGAGAGCAATCTGATTTTTCTTGTGTTCAAGTTTGTATGACTTGTGGGAGGTGCTTTATTCCCTTGTTAAAGGGCAAACTTGGCCGACTTACTAAGGCATTATTAGATTTACATACTAAGCTGGTGATGTATCTACTTTACCCATTTTACTTGGGCCTTTTTGGGCTCCAAACAGATGGATCTTGGGCTGCCTATGTGCAGATTTTCCTTCTTTTGTTTTGGCCCAATTGGTTAAGTATTGTAGAATGTAGTTAGGCCTTTTCTTCCATTATGTTGGGCTGTAAATATAGCCTACTTATATTACTAAAACATGGGCTAAATATAAACCCTTAACACGGACTTTATTCATAATTGGAATTGGACAATTTCGACGTCGGGTCTCTTCTCCGTTTAACTCGCAAGTTCAAGCCAAGCAAGTAGCTGACTCACTTGCTAGCTTCCTAATTCCTACAAGCACCTCAATTGTTTTCCTTTGTTTCCATTAAGGCGGATCGACACCCATTGTCAAGCCAAGCAAGTAGCTGACTCACTTGCTAGCTTCCTAATTCCTACAAGCACCTCAATTGTTTTCCTTTGTTTGGGTTTTAGTCCCCTTAACTCAATGCAAAACACGTATACATGCAACTTTCTCAAACTTTAAATACATATGACGCCCTTTAACGCGAGATGCAAATACTTTTAAAATTGGCACTAATTTGAAAGTCCATATCATGTTTCATGTGTATAGTACAAATACTTATAATGTGTGTGGGGTGTTACAGAATATTCTTAAGGGGGAGATATTGTAACGACCCCTAAAGGTGCCCAAAAATATGCCTCGAAAGTGCCCAAAATTGTAATTTTTATATATCTAAAAATATGTGTATGATATCAAAAATCAAACTTCATATTCTTGTTATGGGGGTCAAATTGAGTAGATATTGGGTCTAACCCCGATATTAAAGCAACAATATCAAAATTTCAAATTCCCAAAAAATGCAATTTCTAGTGTTGTCTTCATGCCGCTGCCGTGATGTACACTGGTATATGTTTTTGTGTAGATTGTTGACTTCAGTCTAAGACTTAAGACTTGGGCCTAAGTGTTCCGAAACATGAAAATACCTACACTTAGCCATTTTTCACCCTCATATCATTCTTAAGATTCCCAATACTCATTCAAACACTTAGCCAAATATTTTACTCCTAAACTCAAGTCTCAAAATCATTTCCGAATTCGTAAGGATTGCACTCAAGCTTCAAGTCTCCATCTTCAATCTTCATCAAGTTCATCTCCAAAGCTAAGGTATGTAGGTTTCTTTCATGAGTTCCTTTCACCCATGATGCCCAAGCCTCCTTTAACCCTAATTTGCATGATTTAAAGATGATTTACTCATGGGTTTTATTTATTATGAAAATCACTGCACACTATGTTGGGATTTATGTAATTGTGACTGTTTTGCTATGTTATGAGCTATGAAACCAAGGTCTATTGTAAGATTTGATGAAAGGTTTGGATGTATGTTACTTGAGGGTGTTACTAAGTATCTATTAAAGGTTTAACATTGAATTTTCTAGCATATTTCACTCTTGAATTGTATGGTTTACACTAGCATTACACACCCTCTAAGTGTTTGATAAAATATCTGGTTATAGCTGCTTGAGGAATGGAACATCCAATGCATGTCTTATGAGTTGTATGACTATATGATGATGCTATGATGATGAAATAATGACGAAATGAATATATGTATATGAGGACTATATGATGATAAAGTGAATGTATGTATATGGTAATCTCTATATAGTGTTGGAATGTGACCATGGCCTACTCGGGGGTTGCACGCCGAGTAACCTTGTAAAGGGGTTCATACCTTGATAACCTATCAGGAGGTTTGTACTCTGGTAGCACGGGTGGTAGGGTGCGACTATCCATCAATCTTGTTAGGGGTTTGTACCTATCAAACTATCAGGGGGTTTCTACTCTGGCACCACGGGTGGTAGGGTGCGACGATCCACCAACCTATCGGGGGGTTTATACTCCGGTATCACGGGTGGTAGGGTGTGATAATCCACCAACATATTTATGGGGTTTGTACCTCAATCACCAAGGGTGGTAGTGTGTGATGATCTACCAATAGTGTACTGGTCTCTTCTTACATATATGTTATGTTTTATATAAGCATGTTTTACTTCAAGTCTCATTCATACATATCATATTTTTAGTATGTTATTCATTGCTTATGATTATGCATTTTGCCTATGTTGTCTATCTCTTGTTGCACTGTATCCTACATACTTAGTACATTCAAACATACTAATGCATACTCTATGGCTACTTGATGTCACCATGTAGGAACCGGAGCATCGCTTGATCATCATCATCCTCCACGTGGCTAGTTCGATTGTCCTACAAGCTTGTTGGTGAATCCACCA
Source organism: Solanum virginianum (assembly GCA_000787875.1). Lineage (NCBI taxonomy): Eukaryota > Viridiplantae > Streptophyta > Magnoliopsida > Solanales > Solanaceae > Solanum > Solanum virginianum. The sequence goes on from DF366000.1 coordinate 6,651, forward strand.
TTTCGGGGACATTGACTATGAACTCTTGCTATGTATTAATACTACCTTTCTTTTTGTTATATATTGACTATGAGGGTGAGCCCGGTTGCTTGTCTTGGCCCCGGCTCTTATCTATGTAGTAGAGGTGTTATTGGACATAATTTGTATCTATGTTATGGGTCCTAACTCTCTTGTTTCTTGATGTTATGATATGAAGGTTTATCCTTAGTCCCAATTCCCTTGTTTACGCTTATTGCTCATTGTCATTTTAATTGCTTCCATGACCAAGGATGTGTAATGGTATGCTACGAGACTTGTTTGGGATTCCTTTGGGTTCCCCATTCGCCGGTCACATCTAGGCCCTAGACTTGCATTGTGACAATTCATAAACCTCCAGTAGTAACCCGCCAAATCCAAGAAACTTCTAATATCCGACAGAGTCAAGGGCCTAGGCCAATTCCTAATCACCTCCGTCTTCTTAGAATCCATCGTAATCCAATCACCCAACACCACATGCCCTAGAAAAGCAATCTCTTTTAACCAAAATTCACATTTTTCATATTTAGCAAACAAACTCTCCTTTCTCAAGATTTGCAACACCACCCTCAAGTGATTCACATGCTCTTCCTCACTCGGTAGAGGCACTTGTTCTTTATGGTAATATCACGATACGACCTAGGGCCTAGTCATGACCGGCGAATGGGGAACCCGAAGGAACCCCAAACAAGCCTCTTAGCATATCATTACACATGCTTGGTCATGGAAGCAATCAAATAACGTTGAAAGAATAGAAATAAGGGCAAGGGGACTGAGGGAGAACTTTCATAATATAAAAATCAAGAGACAAGAGAGTCAAGGTTCATAGCACAATTGCATATCATGCCTAACAACACATCTACTACATAGATACTTAACAAGGGCCAAGGCAAGCAACCGGGCTTACCCTCATAATCAAGTATACATCAAAGAAAGAGAGAGTCTCAATACATAGCATAAGATCAAAGACATTCTCCTCAGAATGGATGACTCACCAACTAGCTTGAATAGATACCACTAGCCACATGGAGGAGGATGATGACCAAATAGAGCTCTAGTTCCTACATGGTAACATCATGTAGGCATAGAATTGCGTTAGCATCTTTGAATGTACCAAGTATGAAGGATGCAATGCAATAAGAGATTGGTAACATAATCGAAATGCATAATGATAAGCAATAGATAGCATAATAGAAATATGGCATGTATGATCAATGCTTACGTAAATCATGCTTGAAAATATTCATACTTGCATAACTTGTTTGACATAATAAGGTGACATGATTAGATCATCCAAGTACCTTATACTAGAGAGTAAAATCATGCTTATGTAGAACATAATACATGTGTAAGGAGAGGCCATCATCATATACCAAGCAAACTAGTACTTGGGATCCATGGCTTAGCACATCCTTGGAGGGTGATCAAGGTATATACCTCTCAATCGGTAGATGGACATCACACCCTCCATCATAGTAGTCAAAGTATCCACCCCTCAATATGGTTAATGGAATTCACACTCTCCATCATAGTAGTCAAGGTATTAACCCCTCAACATGGTTAATGGACTTCACACCCTCCATCATAGTGGTCAACGTATCAGCCCCTCGACATGGTTAATGGACTTCACACCCTCCATCATAGTGGTCAAGGTATCAACCCCTCAACATGGTTAATGGACTTCACACCCTCCATCATAGTGGTCAAGGTATCAACCCCTCAACATGGTTAATGGACTTCACACCCTCCATCATAGTGGTCAAGGTATCAACCCCTCAACATGGTTAATGGACTTCACACCCTCCATCATAGTAGTTAAGGTATCAACATACAACCCTAGGGACATATTTCAAGAAATCATCATAATATCATATCACTTTCATCATCATAAAGTCACTTAGCTCATATGACATGCATTAGGCCTTCAACAACTCAAGAATCATTAACCGGATATTTTATCAAACATTTGGTGGGTATGTAATGCTAGTGTAAAACTATGCAATTCAAGAGTGAAATCATGCAAGAAAATCCAATGTAAAACCACCCACCAACACTTGGTAATACCCTATTTCAATATAAATCAAAACCCTTCATCAAATCTCAAGTTAGATCAAACATTCATAGCCTAAAACATGCTTAAACAGTCACACTTTCATGAAATCCCAACTTAGTTTATAGTCAAATTCATAATAAGTAAGACTTATAAGTAAATCAACTTAGAAAAATGCAATTTATGTAAAAGGAAGCTTGGGCACCATGGGTGAAAGGACTCAATGGTTGAAACCCACATACCTTAACTTAGGAGAATTCCTTGATGAAGATGTTAATGGAGACTTGAAGCTTAAATGAAAACCATAAGATTTGGAAGAGATTTTGGACACTTGAATTTTGAGAGAAATATTAGTCTAAGGGCTTGAGAGAGTATTGAGAAATGTCTTGTATGATATGAAGGTGAAATATGGCCAAGTAGAGGTATTTTCACGTGTGGGAAGACTTAGGCCCAAGACCCAAAAGCCTTGGACCGACATAAAAATCACTAGCAATAAAATACATAGGCCCGCATCTGATCCACGATGCAGACCTTTTTTGGAGGTAAAATTTACACAGGTCCATGATGGCTACGCGTCGCGGCACCATTGTGGATCGATTCTTGAAATTAAAATTTTGGGAAAATGAAATTGTAATTCGTTTGCTCTAAAATTGGGGTTAGACCCACTTCCCACTCAATTTTTCCCCTTGATCACGAATATGAAGTTAGATTTTTGAAATAAAATATGGATTTTGAGATATATAGAAATTATGATTCTAGGCATTTCTGAGGCACATTTATGGGCACTTTTTTGGGTCATTTCAGTTAACCCTATTAAGTTGTCGGTAATCAATGCACATTCTAAGAGAACCACCCTTTTTCTTCACAAATAACACTGGTCCACCCCAAGTTGACTTACTAGGCCTTATGAAACCCTTCTCCAACAAATTCCTCTATTGATCCTTCAACTCCTTCAATTTTGCCAGGGCTATATGGTAAGAGGGAATGGAAATGGGTTGAGTATCAGGAAGGAGGTCTAAACCAAAGTCTATTTCCCTTTTGGGAGGAAAACTGGGAACCTCATTAGGAAAAACATCAAGAAACTCATTAACCACCAGAACCAACTCAATAGGAAGGACTTTGGACTTACCATTCCTAACCCTTACAAGATGATAAAGGCAACCCTTATAAATCATCTTTTGTGCCTTAAGAAAAGAAATGAATCTACCCTTGACCACCACATCACGACTTTCCCACTCAAGTATGGGCTTATTAGGGGATTAAAATTTAACCCTGTGGGTTCTACAATCAATAGAATCATAATATGCATGCAACCAATCCATCCCAAGAATGACATCATAATCCACCATATTTAATTCAACAAAATCACAAGGCAAGATTTTATGCAATATGAACATGGGACAATTTTTATAGATTCTTTTAGTAATAATGGACTCACCATCTGGGGTAGACACTTCATATGGTTCACAGAATAATTCGGGACTCACATAAAGCTTTTTGGCAACAAAAGGAGTAATGAAAGAAAGAGTGTCACCCAAATCTATCAATGCATACACATCAAAATCAAAAAACCTTTAACAACTAGTGATGACATCGGGCACCTCATCTACCCTTTGCCTTCCTTGAAGAGCATAGAATCTATTTTGGCTTGGAATACCCCCTTGTTGGCCTCCCTTTGCCCTTGAACCCGCATTAGCACCTTGGCCTTATAGACGACCATCTCTACAATTGGTTTGAGCATGAGGACAATCAATAACCTTGTAACCCACTTCACTGCAACCAAAGCAAGCATTAGAATTTTTCAAGCATAAACTACTATGGTTTCTACTACATCTTTGGCACTTGGGATGGGTCATCCCACCATTACCACATTGGAATCTTGGATTATCATTAGCAAATCTCTTATTAGGAGCATTAGAAGACCCTTGGCCTTCAACTTGTGGCCTTGAGGAAATCGGCCACTCTTGGAGCCTTGGAAATCACCTTCAAAATGAGCCCTCTTGGACTTACCACTTCTTCTTTTCTAAGATTTTCCCCCTCTAGTTGCTCGGCATATGTCATGAGATGGGACAAATCCATATCAACCACTAACATGGTGGTACGACACTCCTCATTAACCAAGTCTAACACCCCCACCATAAATTTTTTCATCTTTGATCTAGGTTCGGCAACCAATTGTGGAGCATAAATGGAGAGCTTATTGAACTTGAGGGCATACTCCCTGACACTCATGGAACCTTGCTTAAGATTCATAAACTCCATCATTTTAGTCTCCCTTTGCTCGATAGAAAAGAACCAGTTAAGGAATGTGGCTTTGAACTCCTCCCAAGGAATAGCATCATCATCTCTCCTCTCTAATTTCCATTAGGGAAACCAAATTTGGGCCACACCTTTGAGTTGGTGGGCCATTAACTCTGTTTGCTCTTCTGAATTAACCCCCATGATAGATAGTACTTTATGCACCTCATTGATGAACTCTTGGGGGTCCTCTTTCAGCTTGGATCCGTGGAACTCCAGTGGGTTCATTCTTGTGAAATCCCTCACCCTAGAGGCTAGAGTGGGAGCATGAGGGGCTTGGTCCCCTTGGTTCATTTGGCTGGTCATAACATAGGCCAACATTGTGATAGCATCTCGGAACTCTTCTTAGGCTACCCCTTATTCTTGATGAGCGAGAGGGGCCAGTTGCTCCTCGGGTTTATAGGCTCTCTTTAGTCTTCCCCTTCGAATCGGCATGATCTAGAAGGAAATAAGAGCATTCATTTGGGTAAAATCCTTATAGTTACACTTAAAGCATGATATAGACCATGAAGAAGTGAAATATTTCCTAAAATGTCTCATAGCCTCCCATTCATAGTTGTGACTCACTTCACAACCATGAATAAGACTCTAATCAATGTGGTGTATTGGATTTCCAAGGACCATTAACAACCTAGTGCTCGGATACCAAGTTTTTCATAACTCAAGCCTAGGGCCTAGACATGACATAGAGATTGGGAACCCAAAGGGACTCCTAAAAATCCTCTTAGTATATCAATCACACATCCTTGGTCGCGGAAGCAAAGTAAATAACAACAAGAGGTATAATAAAATGGAAAGCAAGACTAAGGGAAATCTTGACATTCATAAAAGCATAGAAGAGCCAAGCTCATAGCATAAGTACGTCAGAATATCTAGCGACACCTCTAACATGGAAAGGAATGGGGGCCAAGACACTTTCCGGGCTCACCCTCATAATAACAAGTGTTCAACATAATGAAATCTCAAAATAGCAGAAGTAATGTAGATAGTGTCCTCAGACTTGAGGACTCACCAAAGCATATCTCCGAAGTATCGAACTAGCCACGTGGAGGATGATCAAAAGGAGCTTCGGTCCCTACATGGTAATATCATGTAGGCATAGAGTATGTGTTAGTACATTTGAATGTACTAAGTATGCGGGATGCAATGCAACAAAACATAAGCTAATATAGTAAAAATGCATAATCATAACAATGGATACATAATATCAATATGGCATTCATGATCAATGCTCATAATAAAATATACTTGTAAATTACTCATCTTGCACAATATACATATCATATATGTATGGGAAGTGACCTCAACCGATATAGACCAAGCAGCTACAACTTAGACTCCAAGGCCTAACACCCCCTCGGTTCAGGTGATCGGGCATGACACCCCCCGGTGAAGTGTGGTCTACTTGCCAAGCCAAACCAAACATGACAACATGAACTAGATATATCCACTAGTATAGCAAGGGTAATAATCATAATCCTATGGTGACACATTGTTTAGATACTAAAGACTTTATATAAGAACCCCTTGAGTCAAGCCTCAATCAGTGCTATGCCAAATCCCATGGAATACATGAAATAATCGTAACTTGTATAACTTGTAAGAAACATGGAAACATGACATGAGTAGCTCTTGAAACATGCTTGACCTCTAGTAGTGAGCCTAACTTGAACATGCGAGTAGATCATAAGCTTACATGGACGCTTGCTTTAATATGAATGACTCATAAGAGATAAAAATTTTGAAATAGGGCTTAACTTGATAATTGTAAAATCATAGATACTTTTCATGAATTCAATACATGCTTGGAAGCCCTTAATCATCATATAGTCACTTGACTGGTAAATCATGTAATTATCAAGCTTCGAGATCAAATTCTTGGAGAAGATTAACAGTTCTTCATACCAGGTAATAGTCACTTGACTGGTAAATCATGTAATAGATTATCAATAACGTGAGAATTCTTGACTTGACATTTTATCAAACACTTGGTGGTTTCATGATACTTGTTTGAAATCATGTAATTTAAGAGTGAAATAAAATGAGTAAACTTACTTCAAAACAACCCACCAACATGTAATAAAACCCTCATGTAGGGTACCTTGAAATCCATCACAAAAGCTTATAATAGTTCATAGTTTCATAGATCAAAACATGCGTAGTCTCAATGGACAAAGTCAATTCATGGTATAAGCTTGAAATAGATAGTCATGCATAATCAATCAATATTTCATAAAACCCAAATCGACAAGATCAATTCATGAAATAAGCTTGAAAATAAATATTCATGCATAATAGATTAATATTTCATAAAACTCCAATATAATTTATACTCATAATTCTTAATAAAATATACTCATAGGAATACAACTTGAAAACATGCAATTTTCATGAAAAGGGAAGGTTGGGCTCCATGGCTGAAAGGGACCCAATAGATGAAAGCCACATACCTTGAAGCTTGGTTTCTTTGAGGTGAACTTAAAGTAGTCTTAGAGCTTGAAATGAATCCTTGAGTTCCAAAAGTCGAGGTTGAGATCCTTAGATTTGAATGAGAGAATTGATAGTCTCAGAGGGGTTTGAGAGAGGGTTTTCTGAGATATAGAGTTGAAAATAGCTAAGTATGGATGATCTCATGCTTAAGTGGACATGGAGCTATGACCCTAATGCCTTGGCCGCAACAGAAAAAGTAAGGAAAATTTTATACTGGTTCACATCAAGACTGCGATACGGACCAAATATGAAGAAGAATTTACACTGCTCTGTGCCTAGGCCGTGTCGCGCCAGGGGCATGGATGCTCACTAGAATTAAAAAATTTGTGAAAATTATTTTTTACTACGGGTCTTCTAAAATCTAGGTTATACCCATTTTCCACTCCATTTTGCCCCCCGATCAAGAATATGAAGTCAGATATTCGATATCACACATGAATTTTGAGATATATGGAAATTATGATTATAGGCATTTCGAAGCACATTTTGGGGCATTCCAGGTATTATCGCACATCAAGGGAATCGTATCAGTCAACACCCCAAACTCTTCAAGATGTCATTTAATCCACAATAATTATGAGCAGCAAGTTGCAACAGCTACATACTCAGCCTCAGTAGTAGATAAGGCAATTGAGTTATGCTTCTTAGTATCGTAGGAAATCAGTGAAGAAACAAGAAAGTCAGCCATTCCAGAAGTACTTTAATGATCAACCAGATACCCAGCAAAATCAGCATTAGCATATCCTACAAGATCAAAACAATTATCTCCACCAAGGTAGTATAGGGCTAAGCATTCAGTACCTTTGAGATATATAAGTATTCTCTTTGCAACCTTCAAGTGAGACTCATTTGGGTAGGATTGAATGCGAGCACACATACCAATATTGAAGACTATGTCAGGTCTGTTGGCAGTCAAATACAGTAGTGACCCAATAATTCCTCTATATATAGTTGCATTCACTATGGTCCCTGACTCATCAACATCTAGCTTAGAGTTGTAGAGGTATTAATAGGCTTTGCATCCATCAGATGATATTTCTTCTGTAGGTCCCTGATGTACTTTTTTGACTAATGAAAGTGCCACTAGGAGTTTGCTTGATCTGTACCCCAAGAAAGAAGCTAAGCTCGCCAATCATACTCATTTCAAACTCACTAAGCTCATCCATCATAGTCATTTCAAACTCACTACACATCAGGTCCCTAAATTCCTGATAGAGGGAGTTTGTGGTTTCCCCAAAGATGATATCATAAACATTAACTTGCACAATCAGCAAGTTCTTCTCCCTGGCCTTCAGGAACAATGTTTTATCAATTTTCGCTCTTTTGTAACCATGACTTAGTAAGAAGGCAGAAAGTCTTTCATACCAGGCCCTTGGAGCCCGCTTTAAGCCATACAAAGCCTTGTCCAACTTGATAACTTGGTCTGGGAATTCAACATTCTCAAATCCAAGTTGTTCCTTCACAAAGACCTCCTCCTTAAGGTACCTATTTAAAAAGACACTATTTACATCAATTTGGAATAATTTGAACTCCATATAAGTAGCGAATGTAATCAAAATTCTGATAGCCTCCATTCTAGCAACTGGAGCAAAAGTCTCATCATAGTTAATGCATTTCTCCTGGTTGAAGCCTTGCAGCACCAATCTATACTTGTTTCTTGTTAATATACCATTTTCATCCAACTTACTCCTGAACACCCACCTAGTACCTATCACAGTTTTGTCAGATAGTCTAGGAATCAGATGTTATACCTTACTTCTCTCAAATTGGAGCAGCTCTTCCTGCATAGAGTTTACCCAATCTACATCCCTTAGAGCTTCTTTAACATTTTTGGGTTTGATTGAGGAGAGAAATGCAGCACGAGACATCAGATTTCTAGTCTTGGACCTTGTTTGGATCTTAGAGTCCAAAGGAGGGACTAGATTATCTATAGGGTGACAGGATTGATGCTTCCACCTAGAGATCCTTACAGCAGACTGACTCTAACTTCTAGTAGCACTAGAATCATTACCATCTTCTAAATGAGCAGTGTCCAGCATTTGATCATGGTCAGCATCATCTATTTCAGGATCTCTTGAAGACATACTGGGTGCCTCTGTGAATTCTCCATAAGCATCACCATCACCAGTCATATCACCATTTTGTGGAACAACATCAGTTGAAGGGTCATTGATCAAGCTATCCTTTTGAAATTGAAGTAGCTCTTCCAAGTCCGTTTTATCTCTATCATCAAGATTTTCCATGTCTCCAGATTCATCAAAGATGACATGTGCACTTTCTTCAACACAAAGGGTTATTCTGTTAAATATTCTATAGGACTTGTTATTGGTAGAGTATCCAACAAAACCACCCTCATCACTTTTTGAATAAAACTTTCCAATATCCTCCTTGACATTTATGAGCACAAAGCATTTGCAACCAAAAGCTCTCAGGTGACTAATGCTAGGTTTCCTACCAAACAAGAGTTCATAGGTGTCTTGTTCTTAAGAGAATTGATCAGACACTTATTTGTTACATAACAAGCAGTGTTGACAGCTTCAGCCCAAAAATCTTTGCCAATCCAGACTCAATCAACGTGGTCCTTCCAATTTCCACCAAAGTTCTATTTTTCCTCACTACAACTTCATTTTGCTTTGGAGTTCTAGGAGCTGAGAAATTATGATGGATTCCTTCCTCCACATAAAAACTGTCCAGCCTTGAATTTTTTATTTCAGTATCATACCCCTACAACTTTACTTCCAAACTGATTCTGAACTTGCTTGATGTTAGAGATCAGCAACTCAGCAGCTCCATACTTGGATCTTAGAAACCTTACCCATGTGTATCTTGAGTAGTCATCAACCACTACAAGAATATATTTCTTTCTACCACTACTCTGAACCTTCACAGGACCATAAAGATTAACATGAATAAGTCAACAGGTTTGGTAGTACTTACCTCAATTTTGGATTTGAAGGAGCTCCTCAGCTGGTTCAATTTAGCATACACTGCACACACTTTGATATTGCTAAAATTTATCTTAGGCAAACCGCGAACCAGGTCCTTGGAAACTAGTTTATTTAGTAAAGATGAGTTGACATGACCAAGTCTTCTATGCCACAAATTACTTGAATCATCTTAAACATTAAGACAACTAAGATTGTCTTCCTTTGTGGTTCTAAGATCAGCTACATACATATTCCTATATCTTTTTGCTGTGAGGATTGCTTCCTTAGTTGACAAGTTGGTTACAATGAATTTGTCAGATAGAAATTTCACCTCATTTCCTTTGTCACATATTTGAGAAACACTAAAAAGACTATACTTCAAGCCTTGAACATAGTACACATTTTTAATAGCTTTCTCAAAGAATTTCCCAATCTTGCCTATACCAATGATGTATCTTTTTTTACCATTACCAAATGAAATACTGCGACCTTCAATTTCTTTCAAGGAGAAGAAGTTCTTAGTCTTTCTAGTCATGTTCTTTGAGCATCCACTATTCATACACCAGCACTGACTGCTTCCTCCTGACTATTCCTGTACAAGTTCACTTGTTAGTTTTGGTAACCCACTTCAGTTTGAGCTCCCAATAATGAGATAGAGGCTTGATAAAAATTTTTTGGTCCAACTAGACAAGGGTTTGTTACTCAGTTTTGACTTGGGACCTGGTCCCTTATTCACACCTTTTCTTTCTAAGTAATCAGACTGTTGTCTTTTCAGAGTTCTTTTAAGAACTTCACCCTTTTAGATGACCATTTCTACCACAATGTAAACATAACAAAGTGTCAGCAATAGAAATATATTTACTATGTGGATTATAAGGGAGGTCAATTTTTTTGAAATATCCTCGACCTCTCTTTTCATGACCCTCGTAGTTGGACATGTCCCCCAACAGCTTTGAAGAGGTAGTCCATTTCAAGGACTTGTTCAGGTCCTCTTTAACCTTTAGCAAATCCTTCTCCATCATAATATTTCTTTCTAAAGATAGCATCAACTTCAACTCAGTCTCTTTCAGTTTCTCTTCTAAAACAAGTTCATTTTCATTGATTTTACCTTTTAGCATAGCATCAGATTTGGATTTAGTTTCTATCAACTTCAAAAGTTCATATCTTTCAGCTTATAGAGCTACAACTTTTACTTCCAAGTCAGACACATGATTTTTTAAAACAAATTTTTCATCTTGTGAGACATCAACATAATTGTTTAACAAATCCTTTACAGTAGTTAACTCACAAATAAGATCAATTAGAACACATGCAAGTTTTTTCAACTTTTTGGTAGAATAATAATTTAAATTCTCTTTTAAGTCTAGCAGTGTTACTTGTTCCTCTTCTTCTTCTTCATCATCTGATTGAGCCATGAATGTAAACAGGTTGTCAAAAATTTCATCACCATCTTTCACTGCTATCATAGATGAGTCCTTAGGCTATTCTTCATTGTCAGAGTCACTGAAGGAGTTACCCCGAACCCCCAGAGCTTTTATGATAATTCGGTCAGCAACAGCCTTTCTTCTAAATTTCTCAGAAACCTGGTCCTTCCTTTTGTCTTTCACGAACTTTGAACCATCTTTGTGGTCTCCTTTTCCATAAGGTCATTCTCTAACAAAATGTCCTCGCTTCCCATATCCATGACATAGTTCAGCATTACATTGAGATCTACCAACATTTTCTTTCCTTGCAAAACTATGATTTTACCTAATTATCTTCTTAAATATTTTGGTGAGATAGGCCATATCTACACCATCAATTTCATCATTATCATTGTGAGTTGCTTTCATTGCCAAAGTCTTGTCCTTTTTTCCTTCTCTTTTGGCAAAATCATGTTGCTTGTTTAGTTCATACGTCTAAAGAATGCTAATGAGCACATCCATAGTCAGAATCTTCAGATTTTTGGACTCTGTTATGGCATCAACTTTACTCTCCCAAGACTTGGGAAGTACCCTGAGAATTTTTCTCACTTTTTTACTTTGACTAATAGGTCCTCCCAAGCACTTCAATTCATTGGTTATTGCAAAGAACCTGGTCTCCATATCATATATCGTCTCGTCTTCCAACATCAAAAATATTCATATTGAGAAGTAAACATGTCCACCTTGTACTCAATCACCTACTCAATACTTTCATGATCATTCTTAAGATAGTCCCAAATCACTTTAGCTGACTCACAAGTTGAGATTTTGATATACTCCTCAGCCCCAATCCCACATACAATCAGTTTCTTGGCTTTATAATTTTGCTCAATCTTCTTTTTATCAACCTCTGAATATTATTGCCTGGTTCTGGGAACTAGCCTAGTAGTTTCCCTTTCCTTGACTTCTATAGTTAGAACATATGGTCCATCAAGAATGATGTCCCATAGTTCACTATCTTTATTCATAAAAAAATAATGCATACGACTTTTCCACCATCCATAGAACTTGTCGTTGAATCTTAGAGGCCTGGTGGATGATTGTTGTTCTTCTAGATTCAGTGGAGCAATCATATTTTATAAAATATTTGTAGATATGAACCGTATAGAGATCCCTGCTCTGATACCACTTATTGAGTAAATATGTGTCTACCTCAGTAAGGGATTAGGCCCCTCGAGACGATATGAACAGAAACTAAAAGAAGACAAATAGCCAGGAACAAAACACATAGTTTTAATGTGGAAAAACTTCTTGCTTAAGGAGAGAATAACCACGACCTGTCCAACAGGATTTTTCAAAACCCTAAATCCACTAATGAATGAGCAAAGTAAACAAATATAACACACACAGTTTATTTGCCTCACTTCTTCATCATTCCTACTTGCAACTCCAGTTACAAGCTATGAGCAGCAACAACAATAAATAGTCTACACTCTCAACTCCTAGATGATATAGACTATAACACCACTACACCTTAAGGCTTCACCTACCCAAAAAGGTTTAACTACTCTCAAGAAAGTAACAAAAATGATGATTACGTTCCTTTATAGATTCAGAGTAATATTACAATTCGCAACACAACACAGCTACTAACATAGAAGAAAAATATAGAAGTCTTCTATCAAGTCCCTTGAATGCAGCAGTTGTATCATCACACTAGGAGCCAAGAGAAAGCTTTTGGAGCAACAAGAATATTCAGTTTTGTGATTTTTTTCAAAAGTTTTTTTTGTTCCTTGGACAAGCTGCTTTTATACTACACAAGATGCATCACATAGATCACTGGTCCTTCAGTACAAATGAGGGTGACATTTCACCAATGACAACAAATTTAACAATTGTATCCTATATGCAAGCACTTCGCGTTGATCTGATAGGCTACTTAGTCCTTGAGTCAGTTTGTTAATCATAAAAACATTCACTTAACAGGTCTTGGTTCATGTGCTAGACACTGTAAACCTACACTTCTTAGTGAAACCTATGTAAGTATTGTTCTTCTCTTTATCTTCTAGATTTTGAGTTGTTGATTAGAGTTAGTCGTGATGTTATTGTTGGAGTTCGTATCGACTAGAGCTAGTTGGTGACCATAGTATGAGAGCAATAATTGTGTGCATGTACTGCAATAGAGTAATTATACTAGAGTCTAGTAGTGGAATTGACACAAGGGGGAAGAAACTAAAGTCCAATTCTTAGGATGCAAGAGTTTGTAATCTAAACTTTGTTTGTGATTACTGAATTTGTTTGGTCAAATCCTATGTAGCAGTCGTGGTTTTTTCCTTCTTAATGCAAGAAGGTTTCCACCTAAACATATTGTGTGTGCTTTACTTTCTATTCTGTAAATTGCCATTCCTTGTTCATAGTTGTTGATTAGTCAAGGACTTGTGCCGCATGGTAGATTCATACAAGACAAGAGAAATCCTCATTACCATATAGAAGCAAATCAACATTTAGAGAAGGAAATAAATAGTGTTACCCCATTTAACTAGCATTTAAATAATTTCATCCATATTTTGTAAAATTCTCACTTCCTTTTCACTTTTAGATCAATTGTTGACAAGATATCCTCTCAGATTTGCATATTTTGTAATTCAAACTTAATAGAAAATGGATGAGGGAGAAAAAAAAGTGAAAAGAGGATTCAAAGATGAAAAGAATATTCATTTTCTGTTAAGTTTGAATTGCAAAATACGCAAATATGAGAGGATATCTTGTCAATAATTGATCCAAAAGTGAAAAGGTAGTGAAGATTTCACAAAATAGGGGTGAAATTATTTAAATGCTAGTTAAATAGGGTAACACTATTTATTCCCTTCTCTGAATGTTGATTTGTTTCTATATGGTAATGAGGACTTTTGTTGTCTTGTATGAATCTACCATGCGGTACGGGATCAGGTCCTTGACTAATCAACAACTATGAACAAGGAATGACAATTAACACAATAGAAAGTAAAGAACACACAATGCAGTTATACAATCAAATAAACATCACAACATTATATTATTTTTATGGGTTAATTTTAAAGTTGAAGATCATTGATATCTTCAATATAATGTTAAAAAAATTGGAATTCATAAATGAAAGTGAAACATACCTCTATTAAAGTTAAGATAAAATCAATTTTTTCTCCATTATTGCCTCAAGGAACAATAATTAGACCCTCAGCCAGATAAAAGATTGTTATAACTCATACTAAATTATCGAGAAAAAAAAACAAAAATCTACTAGACAAACGAATTCCAATATCCACAGTTGGGCTATAGTCTTGATGCCAATAAATGATAGAAGCTCAATTAATATAAGTGAATGTCAATTGCACAAACCCTACAAACTGAACCAAGCTAGTATTCCAGATACTAATCACCATGTAACCGTTGCTTTCTCGAATTTTCCACCATTAATCTTGAGAATACTTCTTTATATCAAGAAATGAAACATCCTGCAATTGATATAAAAGTCATCTTTGTGATGAATATCATTACTTATTAGAAAAATATGTGGCGTAGTAGAAGCTCTGTCACTAACTCTTACGAGTTGAGTCAGGCTACCCTCAGATGATCCTTGAGATAATTGTGTGGGGTATCATGAATTTCCTTCTGTCACACCCTATTATTTTATTATCTCGGGGCACCATGAATTTCCTTGTCACACCCTATTATTTAAAATATAACATTAAATTTTATGTCATATAATAAATCAAGGAAAAAGGTCTTGTGACATACCATAGCGGTTGATGTATCTGATAAAGGTAGATATGGGACTTGAACACATGCAAGCTGTAATTGCTGGTAAATTTGGTATTGAACATATATAGGCAATGGAGTCCTACATTTCGTCTTGGACTTCTCCTAAAAATTCTTTGGTCGAGTATTAGAACTACGAGTTGGTTCCTTTCTTTTTAGCCAAGTCACCTTTGTGAAATTTGTACTGTCGATAAATATAATTTCACTCGATTCATTTTAAATGTTATTTCTTGGAACCCACTTTTCAGGTGATTTATTTCTCTTCTTTGTATCCATTAACTTGTCAATTATATCATTTGCACATTTTTCAGCCAATTCGTACCCTTCTTTAGATTTTGTAGCTTCACTTGAAATTTGGACAAAAATATGACATAAATGTCAATATCTTGTAGTAAATTCAACTTTTGGATTCACATCTTTTTCTACCAGACTGACATCTATCCCATTTATGTGTTTAACATCTTTTGTCCACCTCTTTAGTATGCAATGTGCCGGAATCAGGTCCTTTATATTCAATATGTCCAGATTCATTAAAGCATGCCTACATAATATATCCAAAAATTCAAATAATTTACAGCTGCAAGATACTTGGGTTACTGATCACTTAACAGTCACGACATGTTTCTTACCACTTCCAAGAGTGCTAACATTATAAGTACATAATTCTCCTTCATCATAGCAGTTATTACGAAACTAGTAACGACTTTTTTCATTCATATTGAAACATGCTAATTATAGTTGAGTGTATACCTCCCTAGAATGAGTCAGTAAAGGAAGTTTCACCTTCAAAATAGGTATTCTTTGAGTCATGTGAAAAGTTTACATATTCTCATTGGCGCATTTATCGACTGTTCGTTAATAATGTTTAAAAATTGAACAATATTTAGATCAGATTCAAATATTATCTTAAAGATCCTCTTAATTGTGTGTGTCGCATACCTACTGAGAATGTATTTCTTCCATATACTGAACTCCCTTGAGATAGAAGAAATCAAGAGTGAGGTAGTAGACAACTAAGTAAGATTATCTTTTCAAAGTTAATATCATGGACCATTTCACCCTTGTGGCAAACATACTTTCAACCAATTATTGTCCTGTCCTATTTCTCAAGCATTTCCTGCCATGCACTTAGTAAATCCTCCTCATGCTCATAATCATATAACAATTTCCTAAAATTTCTCGAAAATGATGCATTAGCTCTAAATATATGATTAAGATGTTTGAATGCATTCTTTTCCAAATGTCATACACAAAGGGGATGATACGTTTGTGGCATTACTAATGAGATAGCAGCAGATATAGTGGGATCATGATATCACGACCCGGGCCTAGGGTCTAGGCGTGACATGGCAAATGGGAACTTGAGAATCCCAAAACAATCCTCAAGATACCAAAACTCACATCATCGGTTCGGAAGCATATACAAAAGTAAGCACATAGTTCTAAGGGACGAAAAAGTAGAACTCACGCTATGGGGGCAATTCAAGACTTGGGATCTTTCATATCAAGAAGCATAATCACATCACAAGCATAAATCATGTCATAAGGTCATATTCATAAGCAGTCATAACCAAAGCTCTAAATACATCACATAACATATAACGTAGAGAGTAATGCCTCTCACATAAGATAGGGAAGGGGTCAAGACATACCCAGGGCTCACCCTCAATGACAGTAAATTAGCTAATGATACCATAGGTAGAAGAAGTGGTGGTTGGTCCTCGCAAGATAGGACTCACCACAACAAGTACAATCCGAAATCCAAGCTAGACGTCGTAAGGTGAATAGATAGGCTCCTCGGTCTCTACATGGTGATATCACGTAGACAAAATATGCGTTAGTACATTTGAATATACAAGTATGTGGGGTGCACTGCATGAAACTTACCAAACCTACACTTCAAGGTTAGATGATAAGGGCACATAATATAGAAAGAGATATATAACAAGGAATGTAATATAATAAGATGCCATGAAATTCATGATGTATGATGTGCAAATGATGCTCATATATATATAGTGCGGATAGGACCATAACCAACATATCAAACCCAAGTGAGCCATTACATGACTTTGCCCAATGTTGACCTCCCATCGGGTGAGAGAAGATTCTTGCCAAAGGTAATCTACACCACACCTTACGACCAGGTCATTTCATATGTGGTGACCATCTTCCTTATGACCCTGTCATTTCTGAAGGATTTACATATCAAAACATATCATAGCATATCATATCATAAATGAACAGCCATCCCTTACAACCCGGTCATTTCGGTGATGACTACCATTCCTATGTTGGCACATAGTTCAAGGAAAGGGAGAGGACCCTTTGGGATAGCCCTAACGCCCCCAATCTATCAGTGCTAAGTCAACATCCCACGAGAATACTTAAACATATACATGTTTTTCAAAGAAGTAAGTCATTTCAAATAACTTAAATGCATAACTGGGCTTAAAAGCCAAATGTCATTCATAATAACTCATACTTGCGCTCAAATGCCAAAACATAGTTCATAGTCATAATACTCATGCATAGGAATAGCTCATTCATACATATATAATGGTGCAAGTGGGCATAATGCTCAAAGAGTCATAATCATAGACAAATATGTAATCACATTTTTGTCATGACCAATCATATCACATATATATATATATATATATATATATATATATATATATATATATATATATATATATATATATATATATATATATATATATATATATATATTTTTGGATTGGCAGCCCGCCTACATGGCGTCACAAGAAGCCAGCATTTTTGTTTTACATTTAAAAACAAACACTTAAAAGAAAATACTTAACCATTTAGTTTTGAACTCTGAAAAGTCACCTAGGTAGTTAGAAAACTCAACAGGTGCCTCCCTTTATATATATCAAACACTCCTTTTCCCAATTAATTACACCTTCTTCCTTCTTCTTATTCACTTTATCACTGTTTTTCCCCTTCCTAAGACACTACCTCGACACCTTCTTCTAATTCACTTTTTCATTATCTTTTCCCCCTTCCCATAAGACTACCTCGAAAACTAGCAATACCACTATGCAAAGGCAGACGTACTTTCAAATGCAATATAGCTACACTGGATGCATTAGATTCACATTCTTTCCTTCCACCGATGCAGTAGATGCATTCATCAACAACGGCCCACCCTCGATAATCTTAGTTGAAATTGGCAATCGGATGAAGTCTTTCCGGGAAGCAATTTAAATCAATCTTATAATATTCGTCCAATCCATTGTGGAAATAGATCACTGCTGAAGAATCGGCCATCTTAGAAAATACGTAATCACAGAAGACATGACTTTTGGAACTCTCTGAAAACCTTTGCCATTAAAATCTTGAGGACATTATCTTAATGACACCAAAACTAGAGAACAAATGGATGGTCATATAGAATCTTCCTCACGCTTGTACACCACATATTCATACCGATTCTGCATCACGACACCACTACCTAAATAACAGTATAGGTTTCTAAGTTGGGTTCGAGATTTTCTTTCAGTTTTCAAGATTTTCAGTCGGGCATCTACATTGTACTGTTAAATATTTGTCAACCTCGCGAGTCAAGTTGTACTGTACTGTACTGTTCATTCTCTATGTAAAAATATTTTGTACTCATTTAATATATATATATATATATTACACCCGTGGAGGTTGCCCAAGTAATTGGGTATTACCACGTTAAAAAATTGTCTTCCCGTTTTAGAGAGAGAAACTCTCACTTCTCTCTACTTCTTCTTCTTGATCTTAATTTCTGCAGATCCGGTGCACATCCTAACACATTCCGATTCATGTTAGTAGATTCAAAGGTTCGCTCATCTACATTCCAATTCATGTTAGCAGATTCAAAGGTTCGCTCATCTACATTCCGATTCATGTTAGTAGATTCAAAGGTTTGCGCATCTACATTCCGTTTCATGTTAGCAGATTCAAAGATTCGCTTTAGTTCCATTCTTACCTTGCTTCTTACAATTCTTTTTACATCCTGCTCATCGAGATGACATTATATGTTCATGCTTGCAAATCTAATTTCATGAACATGTTGTTGCTTTATATCTTTTGCTGAGAATGATTTTTGTTCTCTATGATCTACTCTGTTAGTTACCCCTGTTTCAGTATGAATACACTATAATATATTTAGCGTTTAATTATGAATTCCTCTCAATTATCATATTTTGGGTTATTTGTTGAGATTGTCTTTTTCTGAATTTTCTTGAATGTTGTATAGACGAGATTTGTTAAATGAAATTTGACAGACTGGTAGAAGCAATAACCTTTGAAGAGGTAATATGCCACATCTCAGTATTTTTATATTTCTTTTTTACCATTTTTTTAAAAGATAATACAAAGGTCAAGAATGACATTGTTCTGTTTCCTCAAATTTTCGACATTATTCTTGATTTTCCTATTTGTTTGATATTGTCTAAAACGTAAAAAATATTTCTCCAATGGATTTTAATTAATTAGATTTTTCCCAGTTTAGAAAAGCAAAAGTCATTTTCATAAATTTAGTGATCATTTATACACATTGTAGGGTCATTATATATATAGTTAATCTTCGTCACTCTTGTATATATATAATAAAAAGATAATGTTAGTTTGCCTATGTGGCACTTTCACATAATCTTTTTAAAATAATTTAATATTTTAAAAATCAATTAAATAATTTAACAGAAGTTAAAAAAACTCAAAAGGCATCATTTCCTGTCAAATCATTCGAAAAAAATCATAACTCTTCAAATAAGTCAAAAGTTTTTAAGAAACTCACAACTCCTTGAAAAATACACCATCTTTTGAAAAAGTCATAATCTTTCAATGTAAAAATTTATCTGCTCTTAATATAATATAATATAATATAATATAATATAATATAATATAATATAATATAATACAATACAATATAAAAGAAAAAATATATACTAAATTGATTCTTAAGTTGGGGATATTAAAGTAACCTCTTTAGAAAAGTCATAATCTTCCGAAAAAATCACAACCCTTCAAAAAAGTCAAAACCCTTTGAAAAAGTCAAAACCCTTCGAAAAAGTCACAACTCTTCGTAAAAGTCACAACTCTTCAAAAAAGTCACAGCTTTTCAAAAAAGTCAATCATTCAATATGAAAAATTATTTATTTTCAATATAATATAATATATTTAAATAAATATAATGTACAATATAAACATCTACTAAATTGATTTTTAAGTTAGGGGTATTATAGTAATTTAACATTCAACTTAGGGAGTTCATACTTTTAATCATACCTCATTGAAAAAATCACAACTCCTTGAAAAAATCACCATCCTTCGACGTGAAGAATTATCTGCTTTCAATATAATAATATAATTAAATAACTATAATATAAAATATAAAAACTATACTAAATTAATTTTTTAAGTTGGGGGTATTATATAATTCAACATTCAAGTTAGGGAGTTCAAGCACTATTGAAAAACCAATTATATCAAGAAATAATGTTATAATCCAAAAAAATATAATTGAAAATAATTAGGATTTTAGCAATATTACATTAATAAAAGTTGTTGAAATAAATTATAATGCTAAATTTTCAATATAGAAAGAATTTAATAACTTTAGAATATTTCATTAATTTTAATATTCCAATATATAAACCTAATTAGATTATTTATTACTGCGTCGCAAAGCGCGGGCTAATTACCTAGTATCTTGTAAAATAATATCATAATACATAATTGGGTTTAACCCACTTCATAATTTCCATTATATCCAATCTACATAAGTGCATATGCTATAAATGATATGGGAATAACATGGATAATTGAGATTCAATCTAAAATCAACAATATAATATAAAATTCAAAGGAAAACATAATTAAATCAACATTTAAAATCATAAAATAATCACTCATGCATAAACAAGCCTTGAAAAGGGACATGCATATTCATAATTCCCTAAACTCATTGTAATTCATCATAATATAGCTTAAATAAACTTAAAATCAATAAATAAACATAACCAAAACATTACTTGAATTTAAGGAATCACAATATTTAAAACCCCAATTTAAAGTAGCTAAAAATTCATGAAAATGGCTTGAAAAGATTTGGGTCTCCTTGGTTGAAAGGAACCAAAGATCAAACCCACATACCTTAGCTAAGAAAGGAAATTCTAAGAAGAAATTTGAAGAAGATTAGGCCTTCCCGTGATTCCCAAGCTTGATTGGCACTATAGTTCTTGAGAGAAGTTTGAGAGGATTTTCAAATTGAGAGGAATGAATTTGATAATTAGGAATAGGGTTTCAGTTTTTACGAAGTGTTAAAATAGCATGGGAAGTCCCAAAAAGTTATTAAAATAAATTTAATTTACGAAAATGCCATTAGTGAAACAAGTAGAAAAATTGCATGTCACCACTTGAAGAGAGGGTTCACGGCCGGTGTGGCATTACACAGTCCATTTACCCATCCATGAGACAATACTTAGAAAATTTTGCTTGACGGAAGCTCAAAACGGAAATCCCAAACTTAGAAAAATTTTACAAAATCAACTACGCGGAGGGCATCATGAGCCGTGTGAGGTCAC
>DF365999.1:10263-31193 GCA_000787875.1 Solanum virginianum
GTAATTCAAAGGCAAAGGTAAAGTATATGGATTATGGATTATGGACAGGTGACAGCCCGAGGGGGGCTAGATTACTCGCCTAGCATAGAGACGATCCTATCACGGGAGGCAGCCCGAGGGGGCTAGAATACTAGCCTAGCATAGGGATGAACCCAATACAGATACCCCTGATCAGCTGGGACTTTTACAGTATGCTGTGCATAGATTATACAGATGATACAGTAAAGGTAAAGTGATGTAAAGAATGTAAAGTACATGATCCCACAATGTAATCAAAGGGGGGCTCTTATCATACATCAGTACAAAGTCACATTTGAGTTATTATTTCATATACAATGTTTTCTGCCTTACATATTCAGTACATTATCTCGTACTAACGTTATTTGAGTTACTATTTTATATACAGTGTTTTCTGCCTTACATATTCAGTACATTATCTCGTACTGACGTCCCTTACGGGGGACCTGCATTTTATGCTGCAGGTACAGGTAACGTCCCTTATGGGGGACCTGCATTTCATGCTGCAGGTACAGGTAGTAGTAGATCCCCCCAGTAGGAGTACAGGATATCCAGCTATGGTTACCAAGCTCCAGGTTGCTTCGGGGCTTTGCATGTCTAAAAATTATATATATTTATGTTGTGCAGTTATCGAGACGGGGCCTGTCCCGACCCTTATAAGATATTTTACCTATTTAGAGGCTTTGTAGACTATGTAAGTTAAAGTGTGGTCATATTCTGTAGTTTGAATAGCGTGGCCCCAACGACCTAGTCATATGCTTTTCCTTTTAACTTGTCAGTGCTATTTACTTTTTAAAGGCATACTAAAGGTGGAATTTATTATATTGCATATAGAAAGGGCATAGGTACAGTTGGTTCTCCCGGGTCTTATCGACAACGGGCGCCAGTCCGCCTTAATGGGATTTATGGTGTGACAGAGGATATAATGAGAATGGTTGAGTTGTGGAGGTGAAAGTGTTAAAAAACACATGGTTCAACAATAGCTTTTAGTCACTACTAGCCTAAAATGTCATACCAAAGCCCCATGAGCCTACGTTACATGCCTATTAAGTCCTAAAATGATCCTAGTTTAACTAGTCGACAGTCCGGAGTTTGAGTATAGGCGCAAGCCTATGGAATTAGTTATCATGCATGAATCTCATTTGTGAGAGTGAGAATTCTTGCACGTTCCCTGAACTTTGATTGCTTTTTGAGTGTAATATAGGGACTTCTTTTATGTGAGGGCATTTGCATTGCATGATTGACATGTGACTTATTTAGTGATTGTGGATTGTTGAGACTCCTTAATTTATCATAGTTGGATAGCCGAATGCATCATTGTGTTTTGGTTTGCTTGATGGCTTTGCAATCAGGTTTTGAAAATAAGAGTTGGATACCTGCGTTGGAGTTAAGCGATGTATATGCTATTAGGATAGTTGCTATGTATTGCTTATTGTCTACTTAGATTGAGTCATCGCTTGAGGGCAAGCAACAGTTCTAAGTTGAAGGTGTTGATGTGTTATCAAAATACAACATATTTGATACCTAAATAAGGGATATTGCAAGTCCTTAATGTGTTTTTTTTAGGATTATTATGTGTTTTGTGTTATTCTTGCAAAAAATATAGGTTGGCATAATTTTAGGAGAAAATTACAGATTTTGTTGAAGTAGAGGACATGCGAGCCACCCTACGAGTCGTAGCCTAAGCTACAGTCGTAAGGTGCCCTCATAGCAAGGAACAGTGAGCAAAATTAAGAAGTTTCAATGTGAAGGTCAGCCATACGAGGCCACCCTACGAGTCGTAGGTTTCATTACGACTCGTATAGGTGGGGATCATAGCAAGAAACAGTGACCCAAAAGTTTTGACCAAGAACTGAAGGCATAGACTACGAGAAGAGCATATGAGTTGTAGCCCAAGCAATGGCTCGTAACAGTGGGTCGTATCAGTCAAGTTCAAAATGCCAAGTGCTAACTACGAAACCCCAATTATGACTTGTAAGTCATCCTATGAGTCGTATTTGCAAAACGTAATAGCTGTCAGCTATATTTTCTATTTAATTTTTAGGGAGTTTTTGTAAATAGTATAAATAGTTAATGATTAGGGTTTTAGCAGAAGACTTTGAATATTTTTCAGATTCCATCACTTTGAATATTCTCTCTAGAATATTTCTAGGGTTTAGTCTAGATTTTAATTTTTAATTTGAAGACCCACTTTAGGGGATTAAAAATCACATTGTACTCATCTTCCATTAATCCAAGCATGTGGTTTTCATCTTGAAGGTGTCTTTGTTTTTCATTGTTTTAGGTAAACTCTCAATCATGTCTTTTACACTTATTGTTGTTGATTCTGCCTTAGCCATGAGTAGCTAAGCACCCACAACTTGGTGTTGTGTGAACCAGACTTTATGCATTTCTTTGATTAGAGTTTTGCATGTATTATTTATTTTCCTTCATTTTGATTGTTGTTTGGGGGTGGCCAACACCAAATCCCATCTACTATCACGATCCCGATCAAGGTAGTGACGAATAGGAAAAGGGAAGTAAATGATAGGATTTGATTAATCTGTTCTTGTCTAATTAACCAAACCTGACCAAGGGAAGGTTGACTGGGACAATGGGTAACGGTTAGTTGGCACGCCATGGTTGCCGACCAAGCTTCATGGTGAAATTCGACCTTAACCTTCACAAGAGGGCTAGAAGAACCTAAATTACTATCCTACGTGCGAATTCCTAATTAGAGTTATGTTGTCTAGGGTAATTGAGTCAATGAATCATGGGAAACACAATTCCCAAGTTGTACCTCAATTTGATTGTCTTCTTGCATAAATAGTGTAGTGTTTATTTTTGTTCTTCATTTTGAATCACAAATGCTTCCCCCTTCCCTTCCCCCCTTCTCTCATTTTAGAGAATAAAGTGATCAATGCTTGAAATGATTGTGGTGGTTCAACTTGGTCAAGACTCGTATTCGCTGTGGATTCGACCCTAACCTTCTATTAGGTTTATTGCTGACTGCAATCACTTTATTATTGAAGCGTGAACATCAGACAGATTTATGATTGTGCACTTGTCTGATAGAAACTTGACTTCATTTCCTTTTTCACAGATTTGAGATATATTAAGAAGACTGTACTTTAATCCTTCAACATAGCACACATCTTCAATAGCCTTCTCAAAACACTTGACAATCTTGCCTATACCCATGGCATAACCTTTCTAAGCACCACAAAAAGAGATATTGCCTCCTTCAAATTCATTCAATATGAGAAAGTTTTTAGTCCTTCCAGTCATGTGCTTTGGGCATCCACTATCCATATACCAGCACTGACTACTTCCTCCTGACTTTTCTTGCAAGTGATCACAAGTTAGTCTTGGAAACCCATTTTAATCTGAGTTCCTAATAAGCAAATAGAGGCCTAATAACAAATTTTCTGGTCCAGAAGGGTAGAGGTCTGGTCCTCAGTTTAGGCTTATGACATGGTCCCTCCTTCATAGCTTTCTTGTCTGAGTGTACAAACTTCTGTTTGTTTAATGTTCTCTTCAGAACTTTACAGTTGTCTTTAAGATGACCATTTCTCCCATAGTGCAAATATAAAAGATTATTAGCAACAGACACATTTGTTGTGGGGATTTTAAGGGGGAGGGGGTCAATTTTGTTAACATAGTCTAATCCTCTCTTTTCAAGACTCTAGCTACAAGACATATCTCTCAGAAGTTTGGAAGATGTAGTCCACTTCATAGACCTATTCAAGCCTTCTTTAACTTTCATTAGGTCCCTTTCCATCATAGTTTTTCTTTCTAAGGCTAAATTCAACTTTAATTCAGCTTCCTTTAGTTTTTCCTCCAATGCAAGTTCATTTTCACTAATTTTTCTCTTTAGTTTAGCATCAGACTGACCATCAAATTTCATCAATTTCAGTAATTTATCTTTTTCAGTCTCAAGAGCTACTACCTTAACCTCAAGATCAGACACCTAGGTAGTCAACACAATGTTTTTTATTCTGTGATACATCTACACTACTGTTTAGCAGATCGTTCTCAGTAGTCAGTTCATAGATAGAGTCAATGAGAACACATGCTGGTTTTTTCAACTTTCTAGTAGAATAAAGATCTAAGTTATCTTTAAGATCTAGCAATGTTACATCTTCATTATCTTCTTCTTTACCATCTAACTGGGTCATAAAAGCGAATAGGCCATCATACTATAAAAAAAAATTAAAAAGAGACCTAAAAGGAGAGACCCCAAAAATAAGTCAATAATAAGAGACCTCGTGAGGTCGATATCTTCATTTATATTTTCTTTTGAAGTAAAGAGACCTCACAAGGTCTCGTTTAAGACTTTGACTTAAAAATGCGACCTCACGAGGTCACTATCTGTTAAAATAAAAAATAAAAAATTATTTTAGAAACTTCATGAAGTATCTTTTTTTTCAAGTCAAATTTAATCAATGATATTTTAAAATAAGAAATCTCGTGAGGTCTCTTATGTTTAATAAAATAAAAATTAAAAAACTAATTCTTTAAATAAAATTAAAAATTAGAAATAATGGAAAAATAGCTAAAGTTAAAAGTAATTTAACCCTTTCTCCTTTCTGACTAGAAAATGAAACCCTCGCTCGCCGCGGCGCTCCTCCATTGAAATTCATCTCTCCCACCACCTCACCTCCCACCTCCCGCCTCGACTCGCTTGCCCAACAGTGAGTGATTTCTCTGTTTTAATTTTTGTTTCTAATGTAATTTCATTCTTTACGCTCTTTGCTGGATTATACTTTGTATAAGTTGATATTGAGTTTGCTTGAACGTCTAACACCCTCAAAATCAATTCTTTCCATGGTTTGTTTATGCCTTTTTCACCTTTTCTTATTCCAACGTCTAAATTGAACGTTTTGTAATGCAAAATCTATGTTGTTTCTTTCATGGGTTAATTTAGATGAAGTGAGGATGTGGGTCTTTGAGGAGACATTGTCATCCGGTGAAAAACTCTCCGAAGTTATCAACCAAAACAATGTAATCCCCCTGTTTACTCTTGTGTTAATAAGGAATTTATGCTTAAGGAGATAATTGTTTGAACTGTGGGGTGTTATTTTTTTCACAGGAGAATGTTAAATATCCACCTGGTATAAAATTGCCTAAAAATGTAGTTGCAGACCCTAATATTGAACATGCAGGTATTATGCATTGTTGGACTTGTTGCTTCTTTATTAAGTAAAAATGTAGCATGTGGAGTGTTGAAGTCCTTTTAACATTTTATAGTAGGGGAAATTGTGCATGAGGAATGCTAACATGGTAGTGTTTGTGACTCCTCATCAATTCATGGAAGGAATTTGCAAGAGGCTAGTTGATAAAATTAGGAAAGATGTTGTAGCAATTTCCCTAATTAAAGGAATGGAGGTCAAGAGGGAAGGGCCATGCATGATCTCTACCCTCATCTTTGAAATTCTTGATCAGTTATTGTGTTCTAATATGAGCAAACATAGCCAATGAGGTTTATTTCTGGAAATTGTCGTTACATGTTATTGTTAATTAACTTAGCATGAACATAGCTAAGATTTTCAACAACAGATTGCAATTGAGAAGTTCAGCGAAGCAACAGTTGAATACTTTATGGTCTCAGTTGTGGGTGTTGCATAACTGCATTTGAACATGCTACTAGTTTAAAGCTTTTCTGACATGTAAATTGATCAACCATTCTCTGATCACTTTATCGATTAATGTAATGGAAATAGGTTCAAGATGTGGAAGGAGTTGAACTTTGTGGAACTCTTAAAAATGTTGTGGCTCTAGCAGCAGGTTAATATACTTGTATTTTTATTGTCTTGTATCTTATCAGTAGCTGATTTTTGTTTTGAGTAACAGAGTTTTTAAATTTGTGATATATCAGGCTTTGTAAAGAAATCAATATCTATACAACTTTCTCAACTTTTAACTGGTCAAGTTTATATTTCATGTGATACTTTCTCGTTAAACTAATTTTTAAGCTAGTAATACTGATAATTTCGAGATATCATTCATCCTAACTCTTGATGATGAGTCAAGGAAGACTAATTTGGCTATGGAAAAGACGATTACTGAGTTATCTAGCCAAGTGAAAGCTTCGGATGTTAGGGAAGGCGAAGGGACATAGAGTATGTGGGTCTAAAGGACCAATTAGATGCATTACTTGCTTCGGGAGAGATTCCCACTTGTCCTGGTGATGTCGCTTGCCCTACTCAACCTTCTCAGTCTCGACCTACTCAACCACTAGTATATGGTCAACAAAGAGATTTGATAGATGAGTCTAGTAGTAAAGAAGATGATGAAGATCATGTGGCAAATACACTGCGACGTTAGTGAAGTTTAAAGTTATACTAATCCAAATTTCTTTATAGTTATTTTATGAGACTTGTTATATTACTTGTGGATGTATGATAACTTTGAAATCCTATTATATGATTTATGACTTTTAGTTTTTTTTTTTTGTTCAATTCTAACTCACTTGTTGATTTTCATATCGAGTTGATAAAAGAATATTTAGTAAATGTATTTTGTCGTATTGTTGGTAACTCTTTGAGTTTGATTTGGTCGAGTAAAATATATGTTGAATTAAATGACAAGTAGGAAGTTGCAAAAGCAGCATTAAGCTTCCAACTTTTTTCCAAGAAAGAGACCTCATGAGATCATTATGTTGCATTTTATTTTTCAAAAAAGGGACCTCATGAGGTGACTTTTCTGCATTTTATTTTCTAAAAAAGAAACCTCATGAGGTCTCTATTTATATAAATTTAAATAGATTTAGTAAGGTATAGAGACCTTATGAAGTCTTTTTTTTGTAAATATAAAATAAAAATAAATTATAAAATTGTGACCTCATGAGGTCTCCTAGTAAAATATTAAATAAAAATGAATAATAAAGTAGCGACTACATGAGGTCTCTTTTTTGAAAAATCCAGGAAAAAAATTAGTGACCTTGTGAGGTCTCTATTTGGCGACCTCATGAGGTCTGTACAAAAAAGCGACCTACCTTATAGCAACCTAACATTGAGGTCTCTTTTTTTTTTTTTGTAAAAGAGACCTCATGAGGTCTCTTTTAACAGTTTTTTTTAGTAGTCTCATCATCATCCTTCACTGCAAGCATAGATGAATCTTCAGGTTGTTCTTCTTCTTCAGATCCACTAGAAGAATTTCCCCAGACTCCCAGTACCTTTATCATGATCCTGTCAGCAGTAGCTTTCTTCTTGTACTTGTTTGGAATCTGGTCCTTCCTTTTATCTTTCCTAGCTTTTTATTCATCTTTATGATCATCTTTTCCATGAGGACACTCTCTAATAAAGTGTCCTAGTTTACCATAGTCATGACATAAGTCAGCACTTCCATGAGACCTACCAACATTTCTCTTTTTTGTGATACCATGATTTTTTCTGACAAATTTCTTGAACCTCTTGGTGAGATATGTCATATCTACACCCTCAATTTTCTCATCACTCTGAACAGTTTTCAATGCCAAAGTTTTATCTTTCTTCCTTTCTCTCTTGGTTGTAACATGTTTCTTGTTCAACACATGAGTACGAAGTATGCCAATGAGAACGTCCATTTTTAGAGTTTTCAAGTCCTTTGACTCAGTAATGGCATAAACTTTGCTCTCCCATGACTTAGGAAGCACTCTCAGACTCTTTCGAACTTGTTTGCTTTGACTGATGGGTTCCCCCAAGCACTTGAGTTCATTGGTTATTGCTAACAACCTTGTCTACATGTCTTGTATGCTTTCCCTTTCATGCATGATAAAGTCCTCATATTGAGGTGTCAGCATATCCACTGTGGACTCTATCACTTGTTCAGTTCCTTCGTGAGCATTCTTCAAACAATCCCAGATCTTTTTGGCTGATTCACAAGCAGAGATCTGATGGTATTCCTCAACTCCTATTCCATGCGTAATCAGTTTTTTTACTTCGTAATCTTCATGTCCAACTCAGTGTATTGTTGCCTGGTCTTTGGAACATACCTAGTAGTATCACCTTCTTTTACCTCAGTCATTGGAACATATTGTCCATCTGGAACAATATCCCATAATTCACTGTCTTTGGCCATCAAAACATCGTGTATATGACCTTTTCTCTAACCATAGTACTTACCAATGAATCTTGGTGGCCTTGTGGATGATTGGTCTTCTTCCAAGTTAATAGGAGCAGCCATATTCACAAAAAGTCTCAAAGTGTGAATCTGATAGATATCCTCGCTCTGATACCACTTGATAAGTTAACGTACTCCTAGCCTAATGAAGGATCTGATCCCTCGAAATACAATAAACTAAAACTTGAAGAAAGTAATTGACAGAAGACAAAATGCAAAAGGATTTTTACATGGAAAAACTCCTCGCTCAAGGGAGGAACAACCACGACTTGTCACTATAGGATTTATCCAACCAAATCCACTAAAGAGCAAAGTAAAGAAATATAATGCACCCCCTATTTCTCTACTTTCCCTTACTAAACAGCTTGTACAACAAGCACAAGCAAAGAGCACTCAAAAGAAATATCCTTGTCTAAACCCACAAACCTTATGTAGTTAGCTTAAAACACAAGCAAGCCTTTATACTACTACTCTGTCTACAAGGCATGCAAAGCTCAAAACAAACAACAATCAACAATCAACATTGATCACGTACCTTTATAACTTAGGTGTGATCTTACACTTTAGAGCACGATACAACACTAACAAACCAGAGAACTATAGAAATATTCTATCAAGTCTCTTGTCTGGAGATTGTATCTTCATGCACAAAGAGCCAAGGAAGAACTTTTTAGCAGAAGAATATTCAATCTTTTGTAATGCTTGAAAAACTTATGTTTATTCCTTGGAGAAGCTCCTTTTGTACTTTTGTGGATACACTATATGGTCCATAGGTCCTTCAGTACACTTCAGATAAACATCTCACCAACCATAATAGCTTTATAGGTTGTATTCCATGACCAGCTTCAGCAAAACAACCTAAAGATTTGCCTGGTCTTTGACTCAGTTTGTTAATCATCAAAACATAAAACACACAATATACTCCATGTACTTAACAGAAGCATATTATGCTGAGTTGATGAAGGAGTGACACCCTCATCACTAGAATCTCTAAGTTTGAGGGATGATAGGTGATGAAACTAAGATGAGGGAGACTAAACACTAGGGATAGAGTACCCCGAAGATGATAATCTGTGAGGTCATGAAACAATCACTGTGGGTAGCGGGGTGGTCTGGTCATATGAAATGAACCTGAGTTGTGATAAGAAAGAAGCGTCGCATGGTCTATGAAACTGTCTATGGTAAGTCATAGGATTCATAATCCCAAATGGCACAACCTCAATGGTAGGAGAAGTAGCTACATGCCTGTGGAGATCCGGGGCAGAAAAAATATATCCTGAAATATTCGAAGGATCAATAAGTGTCCTAGTCTTTTTCTTCTCGCCCTTACTAGAATTGCTTGTCCCATTATGATCTCGAGGTCTATCATCATCACCACCAGATGACATCTGCATGTTAAGTAATAATTTGATATATAAAAAAATTAAATAAATTTAATATTAACACAATAAATAATGAATATATTAGTTATAATGTATCACTCTATTCCTCATCACTTCTTTCATTTTTATCATCCACCCATTCTTCCTCCTCAGTTGTTTCATATTCATTGTCCTCCAATTCCTCCTCCTTAAATGATTCTGATTCCTCATTTACTTTTGTCTCAATGTTTGGTATTAAAGGTCATCATCAGAAACCTCTTCTAGTATATGCCGAGGATGTTCTAGTGTGGTTTCCAACTCAACATCGACTTATTGTTGAATAAGTACTGCAATATCATTTTGGTACACCACATCTAATACATTCTCAATTTCTATTCTTCCAATGGGCTTTGTCTTAATAACAACCCACCAATTAGCCTTATCTCTATGCAATGGATATGGTGCATAATAGACGTGCTTAACATTTTGGGGAATGATAAAAGGGTCATAACTTGTGTATTGTATAGTGTGTTTAACTTCAATAATGTTATGTTGTTGGTCCACCCTTGTGCCTCTTTGTGATGGATCAAACCACTTACACTGAAACAATATGATCTTTTTCTTAGGCCAGCCTGAATATCTTAGTTCAACAATCTCTTGAATGACACCAAAATATTCAATAGTATGGTCATTACCGTCGACATCACCTTGAACATACACATCACTATTATTGATTTTTTTGTGCATAGAAACTTCCTCAGTTTGAAACTTAAAACCATTCACACAATACTTCTTGAGTATATGAACTTGAGAATCAGGCACGAGTGCGATCTCTCTCACAAATGGTGAATGTTCGACGTTTGAGTATTCATCATAAACCTATAAACCTACAGATTATATTAAAGATAATACAATTAGGTATAAAATGAATACGTTATACTTATTGATTCAATATATTTAAACTTTCATACTTACGTTACTCTTTAACCATGTTCAGAATCTTGTATATATAGCTTCGTTGCCCCATGTGTTTACAAACAAGATGTTATTGACAAATACATTTTTGTGAGTTAGTTCTCAATTTTAACTTTATAATTTAAAGTTAACATAATTTAACACTTACTCAAGATATGGCTGAATTTCGAGACAATTAAGCAAAATATGGGTTGTAACTGATTGATATTCCATACTAGTGAGGTTTCGTCTTCCAAACCTTTTAGATTCTCGTCCACTTTGATTAAAAATTGAAATAGGTGGAAACATAGGATCACTATCACCCTCATTATTACGATTTGACCTATTACACCTATAAGGGACTTCATCCCCAAAGTAAAAGGAGTAAAAATCACCTGTTTCTCTAGCAATATGAGCTTGCACAATTGACCCTTCAATTGGTCCCCTCTACTTAATTGATAGTTTGCAACCTCCAATTTTTCTGTACGTATGTAAGCATGCAAATATATTAACGAATAATTAGATTATACAAAGATTTAATTACTTATATAATAATAATCATTACCTTTCAAATGGATACATCCATCATGTATAAACAGGACCACCAAGAAGGCTTCTTTCACAAGATGGATCGGAAGATGCTCTATCACATCGAAGAAGCCACATGGAAAGACTTGCTCCAGTTTTGTAATATATAATAACAGGAATATTTTCCTCCATCCTATCTAAACTACTTTCCAATAACTGACCTGAACATATTTTTTTAAAAAAAAAACTTATCTTTGTAATAGACTTTCATAACCTTTCAAGTAAATTGCGAAAAACGATAGGAACCAAAGTTTTCATGAATACATAACAATCATGGCTTTTCATACCTATCAACTTCCTTCATTCAGATCTGCCCGCTTGCCTAAATTTTAAGCATATCCCTTCGGGATCCTCAAAGTTTGCACCCACATACATATTTCATGTTTCTCAGCCATTATGAATGAAAAACTAACTTTGGACTTTACAATTTTGCCATTTGGTAGTTCCTGCAACCACAATTCCCTCCTCATATAATATTCTTTTAATTCTAGTCTTACTCTTGGGTTGTCTTTTGTCTTCCTCTTGACATCCATCACTGTATTGAACAAATTATCAAAATAATTTTTCTCAATATGCATCACATCAAGATTGTATCGCAAAAGATTATCCTTCCAATACAGTAACTTCCAAATTTTACTTTGTTTGGTTCAGTTATGTTCAACGCCATATTCATAAAGTCTAGAATGTGTGGGACAATCTGTAACTTTAGGCAGATGAGAAATGTTCTCCAAAATTTGATGGTTTGTCAATGATGGAAGTAGAGGATCATTCTCAACCCTGTTTTTTCTGAATGCATGCTTCATCTGTCTGAACTTGTGGTCCATTGACAAGAATTGACAATGACAATCAAACCATGATTTTTTTCAGTCATGCTTTAGGGTAAAAGTCTTACTATGCTCCATGCAATAAGGATAAGTAAGTTTTTCAACAGTCATCCAACCAGACAACATACCATACGCAAAAAAAAATCATTAATTGTCCATATTAAACAAGCAAGCATAACAAAATTATGTGCAGTTGATATGTCATACGTCACTACACCTTCAAACTGTAGTTATTTAAACTCATCTATCAATGGTTGTAGATAGAGATCAATTAAAATTTTTGGATTGTTGGGACCTGAAATAACATAACTTAAAAATATGAATGGACTTGTCATGCACATTTCAGGAGGAAGATTAAATGGAGTAAGAAATACCGGCCAACAAGAATAAGACGTGGAAGAATTAGAAAATGGTGTGAAATCATCTGCACACAGCGCTAGTCTAACATTTCTAGGCTCTCTAACAAATTCGGGATACACATTATCAAAATGCTTCTATGCCTCCCCATCAGATGGATGAGACAATACACCCGACGATTTTCTATATTCATGATGCCATCTTATATGTGGGGCAGACCTCATTAATGGATACAACCTCTTCAGTCTAAGAATAAGAGGTAAATAATGCATTGCGTTAATTGGAACTATCTTTTCAGCTGGACTCCTCTTATAACGAGCATGACCGCAAAACTTATAATTTTTCAATTCACTATCATCCTTATAGTATAACATGCAGCAATTAATACAACAATAAATTCTATGATGTGACAATCCTAATTTGGAAACTAGTTTTTTTTGCTTGATAGAAGTTCCTGAGTATGTTAAACTCAGGATTAACCAACTTTCCCAAGAGATCAACCATCGAGTCCATAACCGCATTAGGAACATTCCAATCTAATTTAATATTCATTAATTTAACTACTACAGAGAAAGAAGAATGCAACTCCCCTCACATAATGGATGACTAGCCTCTTCTAATTCTTCATAGAAGCGTCTAGCTTCTTCATTAGGAGATTCATTAAAGAATTGGTTAGGTTCCACCCCCCTGAACTTCGAAAGCATCATTGATCATTTCATGAACTCTATCATGTTGAAAGGTGTCATGTTGATTCCTATCAGGTTCAAAGCTAATTTGACCAAGTGGTACAAGCATATTATATTTATCCACTGGCATCAAATTATAAAATATACCATTTTGTCCATTTATTTCTCCGTGATCTACCCACACAAAATATCTGCGCTTAAATCCCTTACAACACAAATGCATAATAACTTCATCTGGACTAAAGAATTTTAGGCACCCACATGCACTGCAAGGACACCTAACCAATTGATTTCTCTTAAAACTATCAAGTATCATTGCATGATCAATGAAACTTCTAACACCATTAATAAATGTAGTTTTCAACCCACCATCATTTTCATAATACATGTCATACATCCACAGACGATTATCCATCTACAAAAAATATTCAAGTATGTTCAATTTAACCAGTATATATACTCCAAGTTCTTAATTATATTCACCTTAAAGTTCACAACTACTTAAAAGTTTACTTTGAATTTCATATAATTATACATTGCTAAAAACTCAAAATGGGAACTCTAAGCAAGATGCAAGTATTTTACATTGAATAAAATTTTTTAAAAAATAATATATACAATAATTAAAAGATATTTACCTTTTCCGATTAGCTTGACGGGTCGATGGGCTAAGCTTGACGGGTCGACTATATCCTACAATGATGAAAAAATTCTAAAGTTCAAAATTTATATATGGAAGTTTGATTTATAGTCTAATTCAAAATATACAATTTAAACTATAATCCAAGAATCTATATTCACTAATTCACACTTAAATATTCAAACCAACAATGTCAATAACTTCAAATACACTTTTATTCCAACTAACAAAATCAAATCACAAACTAATTCAAAACACATTTCAAGCTAAAATCCAAAAATACTCATTCACAAATTTAAACTACACTCAAATTTATAGTCTAATTCAAAATACTCAATTTAAACTACAACCCAAAAATCTACATTCACAAATTCACACTTAAATATTCAACCAACAATGTCAATAACTTCAAATACACTTTAATTCCAACTAACAAAACCTAAATCACAAACTAATTCAAAACCTATTTCAACCTAAATTCCAAAAATACTTATTCACAAATTTAAACTACAATCAAATTTATAGTCAAATTCAAAAAACCTCATTTAAACTATAATCCAAAAATCTACATTCACAAATTCACACTTAAATATTCAAACCAACATTCACTTCAAATACACTTTAATTCCAACTAACAAAACTCGATTCACAAACTAATTCAAAACCTATTTTAAGCTAAATTTCAAAAATCCTCATTTACTAATTCCTACTTCAATACACTTTCTAACAATAATAATCACTTCAAATACACAAACTAATCCAAACTAACAAAACTCCCAAATCACAAACTAATTCAAAATACCAAATTTAAACTAAATCCTAAAATCAAAACATAAACTTTCTTCACTAATTCACAATCAATATTATAATATAATAATGACAACAACACATATAAACAAAACAAACAAATAATTCTGTAACGCCTCGCAGAATTATCAAAATGTCCCTAGAACGTAATCGTGCGCATAACGTATCCTTCAAAGTTTGAATGAAAAATCCAAGATTAAATTTGCGATCATCATGAAAAATTGGGTGGGAAAATGATCTCGACTCGATTTTAGAGCAAAAATCGAGACAGTGAAGGTACGAGTTAGGGCCACGATGCGAACCTGTCGTGGACCCACACTAATATTTTTTTAATTTTTTTTGACGGAGACTAGATTTCAAAAATACATAGGTGCATGACAGGTCCGCGTCGTGGACCTGTGCAGGATTTGTGAAAATTTTCTTTTAAATTCGAGGAGGGTCTTTTGGTCATTCCCCTTCCTATTCTAAGTCTCACAATGTGTTTTAAAGTCTTTTATTTATAAGAAGGGTTTCAAAACTCATTATTTTCCTAGTCTAAAAGCGTGAGAGAAGAAGAAGAAAGGGTTTGAAGGTTCAGGGATTGAGGGTCAAATTCTTATTGAAGATTAGTACAATCTTCATCTCAGGTATGTAAAGGCTACCTAGAACATGGGATTGTTCTCCCATGTGCCCCATAATTGAATTAGGTTGAATATTTGAATGTGAGGGGTCTTGTCTGTGAATTCTTGAATGTTATCTTGAAACTATCTTTAGTTTCTATATATTTTCTTAAATTGATGATCATCATAACTTGAATTAACTATTTAAGTGAATTATTGTATTATTATGTGTATACCCTACATTATTTCCTTACTAAAGACTTCAAGAATGAACTTAGGGGCAGTGTTTAGAGCCTTGACCATTTGGGTGTGTTGTTTGCTATGGTTCGTGTCCTGAGATGAATGTGTTGATAGCTGAAGTTGATGAGATTAGTGTCCTTCGAGCCTAAAGGAGATTGAACTTAATCTTGAAAGAATGATCCTAATCTTTGAGTTGACAGATGATGAGATGAGTCAAGATTTCTTGTCTGAAAAGGCTAGGTGAGGAAAATTCTTGATTGATTGACAATTTATGAGCAAGTCAAGTCATGGGAGGAGTATTGAGCACCGAAATGGGTAAGAGTGAGTCTCACTACTACTTAAAAGTTTACTTTGAGTCAAGTCATGGGAGGAGTATTGAGCACCGAAATGGGTAAGAGTGAGTCTCACTCGCACTCATTAACTATATGGCCAACAAAGGAGAGGATTGGATCATGAAAGCGGATGTTTCCTTTGTCCCGAAAGAGGACCTGATAGACTTATGGATCCACTGACAAACTCATCCTTTACCCCCATAAGGTACTGGATAGATAAGGCAATGACATCTCTTCGTTATATCACCACCGGCTCATAGGTGGTGATTGTCGGTTAGAGAAACTCCCAGATAGGTTCCATGTAGATAGTACTCTAATGTCGATATAATAGTACGAGTCTTGATTGATGGTGATGTGATAGTGTCCTATTCCTTATTCAGAGCTCAAATTGAGTAACTAATGAGTTGATGCTATGTTATATTGTCTTGTCTATACTATTTACTTTAGCCTATTTTACATACAGTACATTCCACATACTAACGTCATTTGGTACTGCATTATTTCATGATGCAGATTTAGTAGATAGAGGACTTCATCAAGCGAATCGTTGAGGTTCATAGATTTTTAGCCAGAGACTTGGTGAGTCCTCCCCTGCATTCGGAGGATGTCTTTATTTACCTTTCTTATTGTTTTAACTTATTCTGAATTTGTGGTAGCCATGACCTATCATGGTACCATCCTAGACCCATTAGCCATAGAGGTTTCATAGACACAGATAGATAATGGTTGATGTTGGGATTCATTTTCCCTTTCTCTATTTTTAAACAGGATTCTTTCACTAATCTTGTTTCTTGTGATAGATATAACTGATTAGTCTTGTAGCCCACTGATAGTTGAGGTTATTCTCTAGTGTCTTTCGCTAATCGACTGATTGAACAAATGTGATGAGACTAGGTTGTTCACTTGGGGACTAACAATAGTCTACGAGTGCCAGTTACGTCTAGGATACCCTCCCGGGGCATGACAAATTCAAGATTTTATAATTTTAAAAAATAAAAAAATATAAATAATGGCTAACAAATTAAAAGAGGAGAGAGAGAGAGAGAGGCAGACTTACCTACTATGGTAGGCTAGACGTCGGGGTGACACTGGTGGATTGG
This sequence comes from Solanum virginianum, assembly GCA_000787875.1. NCBI lineage: Eukaryota > Viridiplantae > Streptophyta > Magnoliopsida > Solanales > Solanaceae > Solanum > Solanum virginianum. The sequence goes on from DF365999.1 coordinate 26,852, forward strand.
AGGACGCGGTGGCGGCGGTTGGTCAACGAGTGGAAGAGCCGAGGGAGATGTTTTAGAGTGAGAGTCGGGTGAGGTTTTTTTTTAAAGGTTTGGACAATGACTGAAAAATGGAGTATTTGGGGTAATATTCGAATAGGGGGGCAACGGACAACGTCCCCAGGTCCATCACCCCATTTAAAAAATTATTTATTTTATTTAATTAATAACAATTTTTTTAGAAAATTAAAGGCGACAGACAATGCCATACTGTCCATCGCAATATTTAAAAAATATTATTTTTGATTAAAATTCATACAATTAAATTATTTAAAGGTTCAATTTTTTTAAAAATTAAGCGACGGACTTCATCACTGTATCCGTCGCAATTTATAAAAAACAAAAAAAAATCAATAAAGTTTGCCAAAAAATTCTGCGACAAAAAGCGACGGACATATAGTTGCAGTCCGTAGCTTTTAGTAATTAAAATATTTTTAAAAAAAAGAAAAAAGAAAGCGACGGTCAGAGTCTCATAGTCCGTCGCTTTTCCCTTTGTCCGTCACTTTTTGGAGCAATGCAGACCTTCGCTTTTTCATAGTTACATAACCTAATTTTAATTTAGTTGGCTTTGCCATAATGAACTTGTTGTTTCATATGAAATATTAATTTTGAATAAAAGAGAGAGCGTAAAACATAAAACAGCACAAGTTAGTTGAGGTGTGTTTCTCTAATCATTGGATAATTATTTAGACAAAAAACTCACACGCATAACAGTTCATATATGAAACTCAAAAAATTAGAATAATTTAGATGTATTTTTGACCCTCCAAATAATGTGAATTTGTTAATAATTTTCTTTCACGTAGCATATGCATGTTGAATATTTTATTAAGTGGGTCCTTCCAAATGGAGGGCCCACATGCAATTATTACATCCAATTTCAATTCAAATTTGACTGCCAAATTTGTTTGTCAAATTTGGCTGAACTTTGGTGGTTGGCTGCCAACTTTAATTTTTTTGTCAAAAAAGGGAGGCTGCCATCTACCACTTTGTTTGTCAAATTTGGCTGAACTTTGGTGGTTGGCTGCCAACTTTGATTTTTTTTGTCAAAAAAGGGAGGTTGCCACCTACCAAATTACTCCTATATAAAAGAGTAATTTGTTCCTTGTTAAAATCATTCAAAAGAGAGAAAAATACAAAGAGAGTCACAGAGAGAAAGTGAGTAATTTTCTTCTGTGAGGTATACAATAGACTATAAAATAAAATAGTTTGTGAAGAAAAATTAGATTGTGTGCTTAGGAAATATTTTTTCCTCAAAGAAATAGTGAATCCACTATTTTTTAATTTTTTTTAGAGAGCCTACTAATTATAATAGTAGAAGAAATATATTAGAAGTGTTGTTTTGTGGACGTAGCCCAGAAGTTTTGGGTGAACCACGTTAAATTTTTTAGTGTATATTTTGCTTTATTTATTCCTACTAAAATTTAATTGCTCACTCCGCTGCGTGGACCCAAATCAGTGGTATCAGAGCCTGGTCTAGGTTCATGGTAATAGAGGTAAAGACAAGCAAAATGATCAACCTAAACGGTTCAAACTACCGTGTCTAGAGAAGCAAAATGAAGGATCTTCTCATGATTACGATAATGCACTTGCCAGTATTCTCTACAGTCAAACCGGAAGTAATGTTCGAAGATGAGTGGGTGTTTGAGCATGAACGAGTTTGTGGATATATTCGACACTTTGTCAATAACAACGTTTACAATCATATTTGTAACAAAACTCATGCCAGAACACTGTGGAACAAGCTGGAGCAGTTGTATGTTGCAAAGACCGGCAACAATAAATTATTTTACCTAACCCAGTTGATGGAAGTAAAATATCAAGAAAACACTTCTGTAGCTGATCACCTAAATAACATAGAAGGAATGGTGGACTAGCTATCAACAATGGGCATAAAGTTTGATGATGAGATAATTGCTCTTATGATTTTAGCTTCTTTACCAAAGTCAAGGGAAACTTTGAAAATTTCTTTGACAAATACTGCACCAAATGATGTAGTAAGCATAGAAGTTATTAAGAGAAGTATATTAAATGAAGAAATGAGACGTAGATCTTAAGGTTCAACCTTTTTCTCAGAATCAGAAGTTCTAATTACATAAAAGAGGGGGAGAAGTCAAGTGAAGGGTTCAAGCTCTAGAGACAAGAGTCGAGGAAAGTCAAACAAATATGCAAATGTTGAGTGCCATTACTGCAAGAAAATTGGTCACATCAAGCAATTTTGTCAAAAATTCAAGAATGACCGGTAAAATAATTGAGACAAGAAGGAAAAGACAAATAATGATGATAAACAAGGAAATCTTGTCGACGAGTTCAACATTAGTTATGACAGTGAAATTGTTAATCAATTAACTCAAGAGACAACTTGGGTAATTGATAGTGGTGCAACTATTCATGACACACCACACAAAAACCTCTTCTCATCTTAAATTATGGAGATTATGGTGTTGTAAAGATGGGAAATGGAAGTTTGTCAAAAGTTATTGGCAAGGGAGATGTCTGTGTGAAAACGGATAAGACATGAAACTTCTTCTAAAAAATGTAAGGCACATCCCCGACATACGCCTAAATTTAATGTCTATAGGCAAGCTTGATGATGAAGGTTTCCAAAATAGTTTTGGAAATGGAAAATGGAAGCTCACCAAAGGCTCCCTTATTATTGCGAGAGGACACAAACTCTCAAAATTATATGTGATGCAAGCAAAGGTCTCTGATTTATCTATAAATGTGATGGAAAATGATAATACCGCATGTTTATGGCATAAGAAACTTTGCCACGCTAGTGAAAAGAGGATGTGTAAATTAGTGAAAGATAAAGTTCTACCTAATTTAGATCAAGTATCATTGAAGAAATGTGAAGATTATCTAGCTGGGAAACAGAATAGAGTCTCTTTACATAGTTCTCCACCTTCCAGAATGAAGAATGTTTTAGATCGGATTCACTCTAATGTGTGTGGTCCACTACCAAAGTCACTTGGTAGAGCCAAATATTTTGTGACTGTTTAGCTGAGAGGATAAGTTGAACCTTGATAGAAAGAATAAGATATTTACTCTTTCATTCAAAGGTAGATAAATCTTTTTGGGGTGAAGCACTACTTACAACAGTGTATGTGCTAAATCGCTCACCGTGTGCTCCACTTCAAAATGAAGTTTCAGAGAAAATTTGGTCAAGGAAGAATATTTCTTACAAATATTTACGAGTATTTAGGTGCAAAGTTTTGGTTCATGTTCCAAAGGATGAAAGGCAAAAGCTTGATGTCAAAACACGATAGTGTGTGTTTATTGGCTATAGTCAAGATGAATTTTGCTATAGGTTCTATGATCCAGTGCACAAGAAACTGATTAGGAGTCGAGTTGCTATCTTTATTGAAGATCAAACTATTAAGGATATAAATAAAGCAGACAAAGAAGGCTTTACTCTTACAGATGATTCAACAAGCTTAAGGTTGAATTCTCCAACAGAAGTACTGACTCAAATTGAAGATGAGGTTCATGATGACCATCCGCAAGATGCAGATGATGAAAGTATTCTCCAAGAAGATGAACCAGAAGAAGAGAATGTTCATGGTGGTCATACTCAACCACCAATAGCTAGAGAGTCTCCAATACCCTTAAGAAGATATAGTAGAAATGTGTAGCCTTCTACTAGGTACCCAGTTGATCAGTGGGTTACACTAACTAACGGGGGAGAACCGAAAAGCTTCAGTGAGGCAATGGATGATGAAAACAAGGAAAAATAAATGGAAGTCATGCAAGATGAAATGAAATCCTTGCATGAGAATAAAAAGTTTAATCTCGTGAAGTTGCCTAATGATAAAAGAGTGTTAAAGAATAAATGGTTGTTCAGAATCAAACATGAAGAACACAAAGTCCATCCATACTTTAAAGCGAGATTGGTCGTCAAAGGTTTCAGTCAAAAGAAAGGCATTGACTTTGACGAGATATTTTCCCCTGTTGTGAAAATGACATCCATTTGTACTGTGCTAGGGCTAGCTACAAGTCTCAATTTGGAAATTGAGCAAATGAATGTGAAGACTATCTTTCTTCATGGAGATCTAGAAGAAGAAATTTACTGTTAGAGCCCGTACAATTTTGTTTTGGTATCATGGCTATCAATTGAAGTCATTATTGTCATTTTCAAGGTGGTTGACGACTAAGTGTACTTTTTGAAGGATTTGAAATTTTATTTGGAAATCACTGTTAAGGTTAGTGAATATAAGTTTATGGACATTTTACATGTACAAGCATGCACCTACAGGACCAAGATCACCAAACCTTTCATTTAGTAAATTTCAAGTGAGGTAATGCA
>DF365998.1:0-23585 GCA_000787875.1 Solanum virginianum
TCATACTTCTAGGTGGATAGGATTTGTTGGTGACTCTAGTGTTATAGAACTCTTTGAAGTTGTGGGTGAAGGGGAGGATAAGTTGGCTTGGAAGGAGGTCTCGGTAGAGGTGTTGGATAGATGAGTGGAGAGGTTGATTAATGGGGATGTGGTGTTCATTAAGGCCCTTTGGAAGAGTCGTCTATTCGTGTGTGTTTCTTGGGGAGCTGGGGCGGGCGGGAAGAAGCAATACCCGTATCTCTATCATTCTATTCAAGCTTGTGATGACATGTCAAGTCCTTTTTAAGATTCTAAGTCTCTGTGTGTTTCTCGAGGAGCTGGTGTGGGCATGCAGAAGCAAACCCATATCTCTTTCATTCTATTCAAGCTTATGATGACATGTCAAGTCCTTTTTATGATTCCAAGTCTCAAGTATTGGCCCTTATCTCATTGCATGCATTCATGTTCATGTTAATAAGATTATGAGAATTTTCAATGTACATGCTGACCTTTCCTTGGAAATCATGTTTATATGCATTGTTTCATTTATGTTTGGGCTAAAGTCTTCATGACTACTTTCCTTGTGTACGTTTCTTTGATATTGGGGAACAAATATTCCCAAGGAAGAGATATTGTGACATCCCGTAACTTTATGCTCTTTTGTATCCATGTTTCAAGCTTCATTTGGTTAGATTGGGGTTGTATTAGGTTCATGGAATGGAAGACTCTGAGTACCTAAACGAGTTCAAGACTTCCCTAAAAGCTAAGTTTTGGGTGATGGTTCATGCAAGGGTCAAATTTAAACTAGCATAACTTTTAGCACATTTGAAACTGGATGACCCACAACATGTCAAATAAAATCCCTTTGAGTTATCTTTCTAATATACTTGGTTTCACCTCATTTTGAGTTCGGATAAAGGAGTTATGACCATCTTCATAAGACCCTCCCGTGCAATGAAGCCCCACGGGCACCTATACGACCAGTGGTGTCTTGTACAGGTCGTGTGAGGTGTCTTGAGTTGGAAAATTCCTTTTTTGGCCCAAGGCATGGGGCACGACTAGTAGCATAGGCCGTTTGGCTTGGCACTGGCCGTGCGGCTGGTCGTGGGGTGAGTACAAGAGACGAATAGTAGGCGTTTGGGGGTGTTGTTTTGCTAAGTGTTGTGCCACACCCCCTCATCACGGCCAGTGGCATGGGACACTGCCCATGGCCCTTGGCATAGAACCTGGGCAATATTTTTCAGCACCAAGTATGGTGCCAAGAGCCTCCACACAGGCCGTGAGCCTCCACACGACCGGTGGAGGCCTCCGTGGTCATGACGAGGCATCTTTTTTCAATCGATTTCCAACTTCAATTTTTGGACTGAGCAACTTGTCACGGGCACTCCATATGACCTGTGGGACCTTCCATAGGGCAATACTTTTCCAAATTTTCCATCCGTTTACTAATGGCATTTTCGTAAATGCTAATTACTCTAATGCCCATTCTAGACTTCCAATGCTATCTTAACCTTCCTAAAAGACCTAAACAAGGTTCCAAAGGTTAAAACGCATTACTTTTATCTCAATACACTCTCAATTCTCTCAAAAGCATCCATTAAGCTCTAATTCAATTTCAAGGAAATCCAAGAACAAGATTGGATTCAAAGATCATTTCCAAGCCTCCATTCTTCTCAATCTCAATTCCAAGCAAATTTAGGCCTAAGGTATGTGGTGTTGAACCATTGGGTCCTTCCACCCATGGTGCCTAAACCCTATTTTAATTAATATTGAATGATTTAAAGTTGATTTTATATATAGGTTTGCTAGTATGAACTATGTTAAAGCTATATAAAATTGTGACTATTTTGCCATGTTTTGAGCTATAAATCTTGGATCTATTGTAAGATTTGATGAGGCGTTTTGATGTATATTGCTTGAGGGCGTTGCAAATTATTAATTGATGGTTTTATAATGGATTTACTTGCATGATTTTATCTCTAAATTGCATGGACTTATACTACTATTTCACACCCGCCAAGTGTTTGATAAAATTTTCAATTATGGTTTCTTGACGAGTTGAAGGTCCAATGCATGTCTTATGAGCTGAATGATGTTATAATGATTATATGATAATGAAATAATGATTGAAATGTAATGGTTTGATGATCTAGTTCTATGAAATGCTTAATCCAAAAAAGGACGAGCTCCCGTAAGGAAGGCCACTTAATTCGATGAGGGACGGGCTCCCGTAAGGAGGGCCACTTAATCCAAAAAGGGATGGGCTCTCGTAAGGAAGGTCACTTAATCGGAAAAGGGATAGACTCCTATAAGGAAGGCCACTTAATCTAAAGAGGGATAGGCTCCCGTAAGGAAGGCCAATTAATCCGAAAAGGGATAGGCTCCCGTAAGGAAGGCCACTTAATCCGAAAAGGGACGGGCTCCCATAAGGAGGGCCATTTAATCCAAAATGGGATGGGCTCCCATAAAGAAGGTCACTTAGTCCGAAAGGGGACGGGGTCCCATAAGGAAGGTGGCTCCAAAAGGTCTTATGTTATGTCGGTTGAGGCTTCTTTACACATTTATATTATGATCTATGTAAGATGAATGATTTGCAAAGCATGACTAACTTAAGAGTTGGTTATACATGTCATATTATTATTATGCCATATATTGGTTATTATTATGCATTTTGATTATGATGTCTATCTCTTGTCGCATTGCATCCCACATACTTAGTATATTCAAACGTACTAATGCATACTCTATGCCTATATGATGTTACCATGTAGGAACCGAAGCTCCATTTGGTCATCATCCTCCTCCACGTGGCTACTTGTATCCATTCAAGCTAGTTGGTGAGTCCTCATGTGTGAGGGCAATATCTATGTTCTTAAGCTATGTATTAAAGATTATCCTTCTTTTTGGTATACTTTTACTATAAGGGTGACCCAGTTGCTTGTCTTGGCCCCTGTTAAGTCCTATGTTAGAGGTGTTGTTGGGAAAGTTATGTATATGAGTCTGTCCCATAGTCCCAATTCCCCCTACTTATGTTTCTTACATTGTTTTGCATTGCTTCCATGACCAAGGATGTTTAATGATATGCTACGAGGCTTGTTTGGGGTTTCTTCGGGTTCCCTATTCGCTGGTCACGTCTAGGCCCTAGGCTTGGATCGTGACAACCGGTCAGTCCTTAAATAAGTAAAAGAAAATTTTTACCATTTGTTTATATTTAATTAACTAATAAATACAAATGATATGAATTTTAGATTGTAATAATCTATAACACATAATGGATATTACTGTAAAATTTTAAGTCAAGAGTATCAGATTATCTTATTTGTGTGTGATATTATCATATTAATTATGATATAAAGCAGAAATAATATTCATCTGTCTCACCAATTAATTGTAGATTTGAACAATTAAAAAATCTGAACATTATTTATTTTAGTCAACGTATAATAGTTATTTTAATTATTCTATGTCCATTTAAAGAAATGTCTAGATTGAGGTAATTAATAAATTAAGACAAGGTAATGGTGAACATTTATATCAAAGTTGACACATGAGAAAAAGATAAATTAATGTTTGGTGCACATAAATATATTACACTTTTTTTCCTCTTATTTAGAAAAATGTTTAAAAAGTAATCAATCTTTTATATTTTCAAACTTTGTGAATATTGTTTTCTTTAGGAATAAAATAACTTAGAGCATTAATGTCATCTCATGAAAGCTGACTTATGAGAAAATAAGATAAATTAATTTTTGATGCACATAATGTCATCTCTGAACTTTGATTAAGGCGAAATCAAATACGTTGGAAAGCTATTTCATATATCTTCGATTTGATATATTATAGGCCACCTAACTCATTATACTTTAGGAGATATGGTCATTTGAAGTTGACCCTTCTATCGACTCATAAGAAAACTTAGTTGCTAGAAATTCTTTGCACTTGGCTTGATGTAAAAGATCCCTTATGACTCTAAATCACGCCTAATATACTTTAAATACTTAGGAATTGATCCTAGCACGTATATACAACTTACAAGTCATTAGTTCACCTAACTTTTCCTTATGACTCTAAATCACGCCTAATATACTTTAAATACTTAGGAATTGATCCTAGCACGTATATACAACTTACAAGTCATTGGGTCACCTAATATTTATAAAATCTTACATTAGAACTATGACCTCATATCATCTCCAATTCTATTCACATACTAAGAAATTGACTTTAACATCAATACTCAATTAAGAATCCTCAATTAAAATCCTATATCATATGAAGGATGACTCAGTCTTAGCTTAAAAAAATTGGGTTGTTACATTATCTCCCCTTGAGATCATTCGTCCTCGAATGATGAGTAAAGGAGGATATCAAGGCATGAATTGACTCAAAATTCATCTTGACACTCCCATCAGTCAATCAAACTTTCGACTCCTCATCACTATCAACAATCCCTATTTAGACTTAAGAATAGACAACCCACTCAATAAAAGAAAATCAATTTAGTTAAGGGTAAGGATATTACCTTTAACATTCTCATCGTCAGACACGAATAACAATTTAGCCTCCTTTCAATACTCAATCAACCAATCAGGATAGTCACATGTCACTCAGAGTAGGCAAATCGGTTCCAATCAAGAGTGGAGATACTCTTTAAGATATATACTTAGTATATTCAAACGTACTAATGCATAGATATTTTCACCATCAAGAACAAATGGAACGTCACAACTCAGTCAATTCAAATCGTATGAACACCTTGACAATCAGAATTTCAAACTCAGGAAAGAAGCCATTGAATCTAATGGGTAATGGGACCATCGATACATAAGACTCTATATACAACTCTTCAAGCTTAGCACCTCATCTCAGTTGTATTCCCTTTCATGGCACTCTACTCCCTCAACTTAGCTTATAGCTCTTACTCAAATTCCCATCTAACCACCTCATCCTCTTCCATCCAAGCCTACTTCTAAGCCTCAAGGTATTATTCCCAAGATGATCATACTCAGACAAAGCAAATCCTCAATACTCAACTCTAAACTTCCATAGGGGCTTTCATTAAAAGATGCCACGAGATGATCATCTTAGGGTGATCCTTTTGTCGACGGATGCTCTTATTACACTCGTAGTCTCTGAAGGATGAGAACCAACTATGTAGCATCTGTCCTCTTTACTACCTCACTACTCTTCCTCAAACCCTTATTATGAAGTCTTCACTAGTCTATCATCAGTATTTGCATGACCATAACCCCGAATTCAAGCCTATCACTCTAACCACTTCAACTATATCTTAGAATTTTCAAGCCTACTAAGCACTTCTACCTCCACCATTCAATGAGTTCTCATTCAAATTTACACCAACATGCTCTTACCTATCTACTATTCATTATATATTCAAGCCTATCACTCTAACTACTTCAACTATATTTTAGAATTTTCAAGCCTGCTTAGCACTTCTACCTCCCCGATTTAATGAGTTCTCACTCAAAGTCACACCAACATACTCTTGCCTATCTATTATTCATCATAAGGTTTTACCTCCCTCCTCTTTCCTATCTTTATCCCTACATGACACAGGTTTAACACCAATACCATAATAAGGATATACTCACTCCTCCTCATCTACCCTCATCCTCAATCTACTACTCTTAACATCACAATTTGAACCTGGAGAAATTCATTACTTCCCTCTTTTTTGTAAAACCTCAAACTACTATCTCTCCATGCAAAATAAGAAAGATCATACCTCTAAAACGTGATACTTTACATCCTACCATCAATAATGGCATAACAAGCAGAAGGTCAGTGCATGCGTAAGATGACATCAGAATCAAGAATTCTCACTCTCTTTCGTTAACCTTCACCTCTCTACTATCATCAACACTTCTATCAAGGCTAGAAAGCTGGATTACTCAAAGAGCTTGGAACAAAAGATCATTATAATAATTCAATCCAGAAATCTTATCTGAGAACATTCATAGATTACAACATCTCTCATCTATCAAGTCTCATTCTGGGTTAACAGAACTATACATAGTGTAAAACTCAGGTCACATCTCATTCAACATAGGACTAGAAACTCCTAGATTCATGGGGATAAGATCAAGATTAATGAATGAATTCATCGTTTCTCATCCTCAAAACTCAGCAGATCGGGAAGCAACATGATGTGCATGGGACTAGGCCATAGGTACGATAGTCATACAACCAAAGGGAATGGAATGTTACCTCAACTAAAGTATAAGGACTATATGAGATGGAAAATAATTGATATCTCATCTTGATCAGCCTATCACAATCCAAAAACTCAAGATCTACTTCAATTTCTCACATCATCATCTCCCCCTTAGCTCTCAAGGCCCTCTCTCTAAATTTGTGAATCAATTTCCTCTACTAGGCTGTAATCATATACCTCCACACTATCAAGGAATCACTATCCACAAGACTATGCATCTAAAACCCTTCTGTTATTCTATAGTCACATATATATAACTAGCCACTCAGACTCCTTTCAACGATATCACTCTTAGCTTCCTCATGTCTCTATGGAACACACAAACACACACTCTCTATCTCTCTCTCTCTATTTGCTACTCTTAATGGCGTACATAATCACTTTCCACTATTATTACAATCTAACATCTTTTTGTGCCTACTAATGCTCAACCTCTGTGCTCTCAAAAACTTATTTGTATAAAACTTAGACTGTTAGGGATAACTCATCATCATCTACTCATACGCCCCAATAGATTAGCTTTTTGTGACGATAAAGATTACTTACATCATCTGACTCCACATCAACAACTCAAAGATACTATTCGGATTCTAATAACAGTTATAACTTAGAGCCTCACCTATTTGTACATAATTATGGTTACATATCTTAAACCTCTTAAGTCTCCTCTTTCCTAGTGTTTCTCCCTTAATTTACTATCTCCATCTAAGGGGTACTTCTACTCTACTCCTAGCACCATGCTCCTTGTCGGTCAACATCTTAATCATTGAACATGCACTACAGCAAGACTCTTAGGCAAAATCTTCAATAAGGATTATCATTATCATCATGCTGTTTCCTCTTTAACACTACTTCTCAAAATTCAAGCTTAGGGTTTAGCACTAACATGTGCAACTATCACACACCTCTCTAATGCCGACTTGTAATTACTAGGTAAAAATTTAGGGAACATAATCCTACTAAAATCTTATAGTGAGTAATCAATCAACACATTTCCTCTTCACAACTCATGTACCACTCACCTATTTACAATACCTCCTTATCTAGCTAAGCTTATAACTCTATGAATCTCATGAACTCTCACATACAACATAAGACTAATTTAGATCTATCACATTAAAAACACTCTTTTCCCTTATTTAAGAGATATACTTCACCCTCAATAGTATGAATACTACAACACATCAACATACACTTCCTTCTAGTTTGGGGTATTCTCTAACACATTCTGAGACTAACTCTCTCTCTCTCTCTCTACCTTATCTCATCATGGCAATCATAGGGTACTTTCAACTTTTTAGTCAAGCTTATGGCCATTGACTCATCCCTTCACTAGTTACCTAATGGATATATATCTCTAACTATAAGCCTTAACCAGTCATCACTCTTGCTATCTTGTCCTTTTCTTTCCATCATTATCCTTTTAACTCCAGGATAATTCAATTCTAGTAAGGGTTTATAAGACCTCACATCTTACTCTTAGGTAGTAACATTAAACTCTTTGGAGACATAACTTTCTCTCTCATGGATAACATCAAAGGGAAGTTTTGGAAAAAAAGAGGGTCTAGGTACATCTAGAGATAACTCAAATGCATGATTCATATGAGTAATGTTGCACTCCTTCCAGTCAATCAACTTAGCACATTGGTCGGCTTCTCTCAAGCTTGGTGCAGTCTCTCTACCATTTTGATTATTATATCACAGGGGATCTCATCGGTAAGAATTTGAACATTACTATCTCTATCACCTCGTGGATGAGGCATTGTCAAAAGGTTTAGAGCATCTACGAATCATCATAGACTTCTTAGGAAATAACTCTATCGTACGATTTAGAATCTGAAAGAAGGGAAACAATTCCTAAATGTCCTACAACCTCCAGTTTATGGATATGGAGCTCTTCATACTAATAATAAGGACTCTACTAGACATGGCTTCATAGACTCCCTTAGACTCTTAAACTCGTGCTCTGATACCAAGTTTTTCATGCCCCAGGAGGGTACCCTATACGTGACTTACACTAAAAGACTTGCTAGCCCCCAAGTGAACCACCTAGTCTTATTACATTTGCTTAATCAACTCATATACGGAAGATAATAAGAGAAAATAGACTATCAGTGGGCTATCACAATCCCTACCATGTAGAGTACAAAAATAAGCAAATCAATAGAAATAAGGAGTAGGAAACAATAGTCAATCCCGACCTCAACTATCAACTGTCTATGTCTATGAAGCCTCTATAACTATCATGTAAGGAAGTACCATGATAAGCCATAGCTACCAAAATCCAGTAAAATAACTCAAGGAAATAAAAGAAATAAATGTGTCCTCAGAAGGCAAGGGAGGACTCACCAACTCTGTCGAGAATCTGTGAACCTCAACAATGAGCCTACTGAAGTCCTCTGTCTATAGAATCTTTATCATAAAATGATGCTGTGCCAAAAGGGCATTAGTATGTGGAATATACTATATGTAAAATAGGCTAAATTAAATAATATATGTATAACATCAGCTCATCAATCACTCATCCTCAACTCAGAGTAAAGGATAAGACTCTATCACCTCACTATTCATCAAGACATCATATAATCACATCAACGTCGAAGTATTATCAACAAAGAAATCTATCTGAGAGTTTTTATAACCAATAACCACTACCTATGAGCCAATAATGATACAACAAAGAGATGTTATTGCCACATTCATCCATTAACTTGCGGGGGTAAAGGACGAGTCTATTAGTGGATCCAAAATTCTATCAAGTCCTCTTTTGGGACAAAGAAAACATCCGCTTTCACGATCCAATCCTCTCCTACACTGGCCACGTAGTTAATGAGTATGAGTGGGACTCACTCTTACCCATATCGATGCTAATAGTCCTCCCAAGACTCAATATGCTCATAAGTCTATCAATCCATCAAAAACTTCCATTACTCAACCCCTACGGGTAAGAATATTCACCTCATCTCATCATCTATCAACTCAAAGGGCAAGACTATCCTTTCAAGTCAAGAATAAATATTCACTCAACTTTATCAATGTTATTTCCAGCTATTACAGTCATTAATACACTCACCTCAAGACTCAGACCCAGTCAAACATCACATTCAGACAATCAAGGCTCTAGACATCCAGTTTGGGACTCAAGTAAAATTTTTAAAACTTGGGTTGTTAGGATTCCTATGTCCTTAATTGGACCTTTGCATGTCCTTAATTGGCTCAATTAGGAAAAGTTTGGGGACCAAATTAAAATTCTTAAAAGTTTAGTTCTTGAAGAAAGATGGTGTGTCCCACATGATTTGTGTAAAATATTGTTTGGGCCAAGTGTGGTGTGGACCAAACTTGGAAAGTCTTGGGACAGTTATAAATACATATATCCTCCTATACAAGATTATCTTCTAACTTCCAAACCTTTTTATACTTAGAAAAACAAACACAACCTCAAGAATACCAAAAATTGAGCCCTCGGGTTACTGTTCATAGAGAATAAAAAATTTGTATTTTTTGATCCTAAAATTATTTTGATGCTACAAGCCTTATATATTGAGTCCCCTAAGTAGCGTGGAGGTGTTAGTTGGTCAAGAAAATGCTTCCTTGTCGACTTTGGCGATTCTAGCCCATTTAAAGGGTTAAAGAGGTGAGTTGATCTTTAGCCTTATTTTATGGATTATTAAGGTTCGTCGACTTTAGCGATTTTAGCCCATTTAAGGGGTTGAGGAGGTAAGTTGATCTTTAACCCTAATTTGAAAGAAAACCACGAAAGATAGCATGTTAAACTGAGTTGTGAATCTTAAGGTTGGGACCGAAAATTTGGATATATGTGATTATAGTGTTAAATTGTTTTGACACCATGAACTTATGTTTTAATAACATGAACATGATCCTTATGGGGTGAAGGAAGTATTGGAATTATCTATATATGTATATTTGAGGGGTTGGCCGAGATTAGGTTTATGTATGTAGTCTAATGTTATGTTACGTTAGAAGTATGCATTTGACGTTTAGTTGATATAATATGATTCTTGGAGGGTAAGAGAATACTTGAATATCATATACATGTATAGATAAGTATGTTGTCCTATTTTTATAGATGTAACAAAATGATGTTATTTGGTGTATTTGACGTTATTATGGCATTGGAAAGGCTTGTGGATGTTGATGGGTTGTTGTTGTTATTGTTGTTGATTAATTTGAACTGAGATGATTCTCGGGGCAGCCTATATTCTAGGGGAAGTGCTGCCGAAATTTTTGTAAAATTGGGGGCAAATTTGGAATTTAAGGCCCAAAAAGGCCTTTAGCTAACCATTTGGTATTATTGTGATTTGTTGTAGACATTGGACATCCGAAAGTATAAGTTGGATTGACTTTGCATTTGGATTAGTTAAAGAAGTGATTGACGTATGTAAGGCATTCCGTTCTTTGGCATGATTTAATTAAACGTGGAAAATATTATAAGTTTCGAAAGATGGAAATTCAAGCCTAAATATGCCTTATGTTCATTTTTGGCCATTCTTATGAAAAATTAGCTATGTCCTTAGTAAATTCATAAATGGTAAGAGTTTGAAAGAAAATTGATTAGTGTGGAAGTCTTTGTGTTGTAATTGTTCCAAAAATGTAAACATTTATAACTTTTGATAGAAATTCCAAATGACCTTAAAAATTGTTTTGAGATGCTTCCTAATAGTTTGCATGGTCTAGGTGAAATGTGTTTCTTCTAGTTCGCCACAACATTTTTTTATGCAAATTTTAGTAACTTTGATAGAATTTAAAAATAAATATTATTTGGATTCCAAATATAAATATTTCACATATCTATAGTCTCATGATACTGATTTTGTGCATATGACTTCTCACGACTCTGCTCTTTCCTGTTATGGTATCGTTTACCGGTTCCTGGGCCAGTTATGGTCGTGCACATTATACTATATATACATATATATTCTGAAGTAGGCTGAATATGGCAAGTCAGTTTGCCCATGGGCCGGCTTGATTAGTTTGGGGATATAAGGAGCTGGGCTTTTGATCTGTTAGCATCATGCCTTAGGAGTGCAGGGCCACAGTTCACCCTGGCTCACATAGGTGCAGGGCCGCAGATCACCCTGGCTCATGGTGGCATTATGAGTTGTGGGTGCAAGGCCACAGTTCGCCCTGGCTCTCTTATCCTATGTCTGATATGTGATGGAGATATCGGGGATTTGAACTTTCTGAGTCAAACATCACATTCATTCAATCAAGGCTCTAGAGTCTATCTATGCTGATATGTGATGGAGATATCGGGGATTTGAACTTTCTGGCATTTGTAGTGGATGACATATGTTTTGGAGGTCAGCACCAGTTTTAGTCCATTAGACATGATTTGGTATTTTGGAAAATAAATATTTTAATGTTTTTGAATACGCATTTGATTTTCATACTCCCATTTGACTACTACTTTGAGTTATATTTTGTATATTTTGCTTTACATATTTAGTACGTATCTTGTACTAACCCCCTTTGCTTCGGAGGCTGCATTTCATGCCTGCAGGTATTGGCGTACAAGTTAGAGATCCACCAGCTTAGGATTTCCACCTACTGTTTGAAGTGATCCTTTTGCTTCGGAGTGAACACTTGGTATATACACTTATTTATTATTTTTCATTTTCTTATATTTGAGGGTACGACAGGACCCTATCCCATCTTCTGATTCTGGTTGTTTGGTTAAAGGTCTGTGGACGCCTGTGTGTATGGGCTGGGACAGTTTGTATGACTATATACGTATGTTATGTATGTTGAGCAAGTTTTACTACAGTGGCGACCTTGTCGCCCCGCATGTATTAGTGTGATATTCTGTCTGGATTTTTCTGTGTGCAGGGTGGTTGGGTTAGGATATAAGCAAAGGAAACTCTGTCGAAATTTCTGTCAAATAAGATATGTATTTACTGTCTGGCATTGTATTTATATCTGGGTGCCCAATCTGGGCATAAGTCACGACCCATGGGTTTGGGTCGTGACAGAAGCGGTATAAGAGCAATTCGTCCTCGGTATATCCACAGACCATGTTCAGTAGAGTCTTGTTTATCGGTGTGTCATGCACCACATCTATTAACAGGAGGCTACAGGACATTTAGGATATCATTCTTCTTTCTGATCTTAGATTATGCGATAGAACTGTGTTAGTAGCAGTGGTGATCATTGAAATAGGAAACTCCCTCTAAGTTGGTTGAGAAACCCCCAAGGCTAATTTAACATTCAAGGACGAATGTTTTAAGGGATATGTTATTTTTAGTGCTGTTTTCGAGAAAGATCACAGCTGCCCAGGAAGGAAAGTTTGCAGAGAAGGTGAGGTGACCACATTAATATGCATGTTATCTCTGATTTTGTTTTAAGCAACGCAAAACCTATTGTTTGTTTGGTAATCGTTGTCTATTAATGGATATAGATTCTTGATAGATTTTAACAAATGGGAGGTCTTTCTCAATGATGATTCAACTCGCACATTCATGTTATTGGAAGTTGTATCAGGTGGCTTAGTATGGGTACGGAAAATGCCATTTCTTTACTACTTGTTGGAAGCATGGTTTGCTATTCTAGAGTACCTCCATTTCTAGCTGAACTACGGAGAATTCTTGGAGTCATAAGTATGCTCTTTTCGTAGAAGTGTGTTGTTAGTGCATCCGTAAGACCCCGTAATATAAAATGACATTGAGGCACATGCTTGTTTGTTCCAATTTCAATCTTCCAAGATTTAAGAGACAATGTAAAGTAATGTAACTTGAGTAAAAGAGAAAATGAGATGGTTGAGAGAAAAGGAGTGTCAGGAGATGAAAAAATCTAGTCTAGTGACCTGTATAACCCTTCTCCTTGTTTCATTAGTCAGATGGTTATGACAATGTCTAAGAGTAATATCAAATCTTATTATCTGATATGTAATGGTGGTAGATTTATTTTTGAGAGAGATATGTCAACGCTAATGGAAGCGGCACGATCAACGTAAGAACTGGGAATGTGTTGAATCAGTAGGTATATGTGTAGTACCAATCAAGCTGATAATCCTTGCTAGGCGAGGGAATTATAAACTAGACTGGTGGTTGTACAACTTAAAGAAAGTCATCTCCCTCTGTCCAGGTAATTGGATTAGAGTTGGTGCTTTGTATTGTCAAAATGGCATAAGCTATATGAAAGCAAAATCAAGAGTGACTATACTCCCGTTAAGTTGCAATGTGATTAGCCAAAGCTTCTGTTAACTAAGTAGAGATTGAAAAAAAATGGATGATGTTTCTATGGAACACAAATATAATTGGAAGGCTAACAAGTTCAGTGAAGGGAGTGCAAAAAGGTTGATGTCTTAAGTAACCCAAGGCTTAGTGCCTAGTGGGTAATTGAGTTTTGGGCTTTAAATGCCAATGGAGATAGAAACACTTGGATACAAAGTAATGCAAAGATATATGTAGCAATTTTAATCTACTGTGAAGCAACCAGAGGTATACCTACATGATAACAACTATAATGTCATCAGATGGCAGGACATGGATAATATGAAAGAGATACTATATAATAGGTCATACACAATCAATAATGAACCCATCATCCTCAACTTTGGATAACTAAATTCAGCTTGTAGGAAGCATTTCTCATATCCATACCTCTATGGGTGAAGTTTCCAAATCTTCCTATGACATGTTAGAGTAAGGGCTCACTGAGTAGGATTGCAAGTGTTGTGGGAAAGTCTATCTATGCAGATAAGTGTAATGTATGTCCGTGTGCAAAACAAGCTAGAAGTTCATTTCCTACAAGTTGTATCAAAGCCTCCGATTGCTTTGAATCAGTACCTATGGAACTTTGGGTCCACATAAGCATGAACTTTTAATGGTAATAAGTATTTAATACTATAATAGATGATTTTTAAGGATGACTTGGGTTTACTTACTAAAGTTGAAGTCTGATGTGTGTGTGGTTATCAAACAGTTCTTCAATTATATGTATACTTAGTTTGGTAAAATAGTTAAAGTAATGAGACCTGATAGTGGTATTGAATTTGTTAATTCAGTATGCAGTACCATGTTCAGCGGTCATGGGAATAGTGCATCAGTCAAGCTATTCCTACACACCTCAGAAAAAATAGTGTTGCTGAGAGGGAACATAGATACATACTAGAAGTTACCAGAGCTCTAAGATTTTAAACTAAGTTACCTATTCAATTCCGGGGTCTGTGTGTGTTAGCTATTGTATATCTAACAAACAGGTAGCCTAGCTTAGTGTTACAACACAAGGCACCTTATGAGAAGCTTTATAGCAAACAACCATCTGCTACTGGGTGTTTGTTTTATGCAAAGACAGTTCAAGAACTTGATATCTAAAGTCTAGGTCAAGAATGTCAGTTCATATAGAGTCTGCAATTACTCAGAAAGGATATGTGTTGTATGACTTAGAGAAAAGGGAGTTGTTTATCAGTAGGGATGTTTTGTTTAAAGGAAATGTGTTCCCTTTCAAGGTCAGTAAGGCTGGTGACAAAAGTGTGTTATTTCCTGTTAATACTTATGGTTTGTTTGATATTAATTATGGAAGACAAACCATGATTGATTAGGTAATGCAACCTACTGAACTACCTGAGTGTGATACAAGACCTTCCTCAGAACAAGTCATGGAACATGTTTCTAACGAGATAACTGAAGATCCACCTGAGACTTCCATAACTCAGATAGGTGTCTAATGAAGTGATACCTAGGGCTACTAGAATTAGAAGGCCTAGTACAAGTAGAAATCCTCCATTATGGTTGAAAGACTTTGTGTCATTAAGTATCAAGGATGAAGTCACACATCTTATGGTCAATTACATAAAGTATGATCATCTAGCACCTAAATATCAAGCCTATCTAAGTAGGATGTCTGAAGTAATAGAACCTAACACCTATGATGAAGTTGTTTAGGATCCTGGATGGGTGGAAACTATGAAGTTGGAAATAGAAGCACTTCAAAATAACCATGCAGGGAATCTTATACCATTACCTACAGGAATGAAACCTATTGGTTGTAGATGGATGTATAAAGTGAAGTATAAGGTAAATGGAGATATTGAAAAGTTTAAAGAGGTGCAGTGAACAAGAAGGTATAGTTTACCAAGAAACTTTCTCACCAGTAGTTAAGATGAAAACAGTCAGGTCTGTACTTGCTCTTGTGGCAATTAAAGGTTAGCATATACCCCAAACAGATGCATTTCATGCTTTCTTACAAGTTTTTTTTAGTTAGGGGGAGAGTATGGTGTGTAGCTCCAAGACATGGAATGCTAAACTAACTAAAGCATCGCTAAGCTTCAGATTTCAACAAAGCCAACGTGATTATTCACTACTTATCAATAAAGAAATGGAAGGAGTAACTGTGGTGGTTGTATATGTTGATGATATGCTTATAGCAGGTGATAGTCTCAAATGGATTCAACACACAAAGACAACATTACAAGAAGCATTTAAGATGAAAGACTTGGAAGAGTTAAAGTACTCTTAAGAATTGAATGTGCAAGATCTGAAAAGGGACTACAATGCATCAAAGGAAATATACACTGCACTAATATCAAAAACAAGACCTGAAACTGCAAAACCAGCCATGACTCCTATAGATACCAATATAAAATGGACATCAAAAGGGGATAATGATCATCTGTCAAAAGAGAATGAACAAACAGAAGCTTGGGCTGATCAAAGTTATTATCACAAACTCATAGGAGAGCTTCTCTACCTAACTAGGACAAGACCAGATATTTTCCTACTGTGTACAAACTCTGAGCAAATTCTTACAAGCTCCTTAACAGTTTTTCATGAAAGTTGCACTCAGGATAGTAAGGTACCAAGCTCGAAATATCAACTTATACTGATATAGACTGGGCTACCTATCCTAATATCAGAAGGTCTATAAATGACTTGTGTAATTAAACTTGGAGATTCACTTATCATCTGGAAGTCTAAGAAGTAGAGCACAGGCTCAAGAAGCTCAGTCCAAGGTGCATTGGCCCATATCAAATTGTCCACAGAATAGGCAAGGTTGCTTAGGAGTTAGATCTACCAGTTGTTTTGGAAGTAATACACTACTTTGTGTTTCTATGCTTCGTAAGCGTGTTGGTGATCCTTTTAGAATTTTTCCTATAGATGATATTTAGGTTACTAAGGAGCTATCTTATAAAGAACAACCCGTAGTTATACTGGACCATCAGATCAGGAGGTTACGAAACAAAGATGTGACTTCAATTAAGGTGTTGTGGTAAAATAACAACAAAGAGAAAATGACCTGGGAAGTAGAAGAGCAAATAAAGAAGAAATACCCTCATTTATTTCACATAACGGCAGGTAATCCAGTCTCTTTGCCTGACTATATTATGTGATAGCTAAGAAATTAGTTGGAAAATGGGGTGTTGTGATAGTTGGAAAAAAAAGAGAGAAAAGAAAAAGAAAGAAAAAAACTCCTTCTAAGTTACTTGTACACCTTGTAAGGCCAGTTTAACATTCGAGGATGAATGTTCTAAAGGGGGGAAGGATGTTAGAACCCGTATTTTTGGTGCATTGGAACCATTACAAAATTTGGGACTAATGCAGCATTATTGGAAAATTTGGGACTAAAGTAATATTATTAGAAAGTTTGGAACTCAAGTAGAATTTTTAAAACTTGGATTGTTAGGATTCATATGTCCTTAATTGGACATTTGCATGTCCTTAATTGGCTCAATTAGGAAAAGTTTGGGGACCAAAGTAAAATTCTTAAAAGTTTAGTTCTTGAAGAAAGATGGTGTGTCCCACATGATTTGTGTAAAATACTGGTTAGGCCAAGTGTCGTGTGGACCACATTTGGCAAGTTTGGGACAATTATAAATACATATATCCTCCTATACAAGATTATCTTCTAACTTCCAAACCTTTCTATACTTAGAAAAACAAACACAACCTCAAGAACACCAAAAATTGAGCCCTCAGGTTACTGTTCACAGAGAACAAAAAATTTGCATTTTTTGATCCTAAAATTATTTTGATGCTACAAGCCTTATATATTGAGTCCCCTAAGTAGCATGGAGGTGTTAGTTGGCCAAGAAAATGCTTCCTTGTTGAGTTTGGCAATTTTAGCCCATTTAAGGGGTTGAGGAGGTAAGTTGATCTTTAGCCTTGTTTTATAGATTATTAAGGTTCTATGTATGTTGTAGTATGCTAATTTGAAAGAAAACCACAAAAGATAGCATGTTAAAGTGAGTTGTGAATCTTAAGGTTGGGACTGAAAATTTTGATATATGTGATTATAGTGTAAAATTGTTTTGACACCATGAACTTATGTTTTAATAACATGAATATGATCCTTGTGGGGTGAAGGAAGTATTGGAATTATCTCTCTCTCTCTATATATATATATTTGAGGGGTTGGCCGAGATTAGGTTTATATATGTAGTCCAATGTTATGTTGCGTTAAAAGTATGCATTTGACGTTTAGTTGATATAATATGATTCTTGGAGGCTAAGAGAATACTTGAATATCATATACATGTATAGATGAGTATGCTGCCCTGTTTTTATAGTGGTAACAAAATGACGTTATTTGGTTTGATGTTGTAATGGCATTAAAAAGGCTTGTGGATGTTGATAGGTTGTTGTTGTTATTGTTGTTGATTAATTTGAGCCGAAATGATTCTCGGGGCAGCCTATATTCTAGGGGAAGTGCTTTAAAATTTTTTGTAAAATTGGGTGCAAATTTGGAATTTAAGGCCCCAAAAGGCCTTTAGCTAACCGTTTGGCATTATTGTGATTTGTTGTAGACATTGGACATCTGGAAGGCTAAGTTGGATTGATTTTGCATTTGGATTAGTTGAAGAAGTGATTGAGGTATGTAAGGCATTAGACACCAGATGGATATCTGGAAGTATAAGTTAGATTGACTTTGCATTTGGATTAGTTGAAGAAGTGATTGAGGTATGTAAGGCATTCCATTTTTTGGCATGATTTAATTAAACGTGGAAAATGTTATAAGTTTTGAAAGATGGCAATTCAAGCCTAAATATGCCTTATGTTCATTTTTGGCCATCCTTATGAAAAATTAGCTATATCCTTATTAAATTCATAAATGGTAAGAGTTTGAAAGGAAATTGATTAGTGTGAAAGTCTTTGTGTTCTAATTGTTCCAAAAATGTAAACGTTTATAACTTTTGATAGAAATTCCAAATGACCTTAAAAATCATTTTGAGACACTTTCTAATAGTTTGCATGGTCTAGGTGAAATGTGTTCCTTCTAATTCGCCACGATATTTTTTTAATGCAAATTTTGGTAACTTTGATAGAATTTAAAAATAAATATTATTTGGATTCCAAATAAATATATTTTACATATCTATGGACTCATGATACTATTTTTGTGCATATGACTTCTCACGACTCTGCTCGTCCCTATTATGGTATCATTCACCAGGTCTTGGGCCAGTTGTGGTTATGTTTATACTATATATATATATATATATGTTCCGAAGTAGGCTGAATATAGCAGGTCGATTTGCCCATGGGTCGGCTTGCTTAGTTTGGGGATATAATGAGCTGGGCTTTTGATTGGTTAGCATCATGCCTTAGGAGTGCAGGGCCACAGTTCGCCCTGGCTCACATGGGTGCAGGGCCGAAGATCGCCCTGGCTCATGGTGGCATTATGACTTGTGGGTGGAGGGCAACAGTTCGCCCTGACTCACTTATCCTATGTCTGATATGTGATGGAGATGTCGGGGATTTGAACTTTCTGGCATTTGCGGTGGATGACATATGTTTTGGAGGTCAGCACCGGTTTCAGTCCGATAGGCATGATTTGGTATTTTGGAAAATAAATATTTTAATGTTTTTGAATATGCATTGGATTTTCATACTCCCATTTGACTACTACTTTGATTTACATTCTGTATATTCTGCTTTACATATTCGATACGTATCTTGTACTGACCCCATTTGCTTCGGGGGCTGCGTTTTATGCCCGCAGGTACCGGCGTACAGGTTAGAGATCCACCAGCTTAGGATTTCCACCAGCTGTTTGAAGTGCTCCTTTTGCTTCGGAGCAAACACTTGGTATATACACTTATTTATTATTTTGCATTTTCGTACATTTGAGGGTACGACGGGGCCCTGTCCCGTCTTCTGATTCTGTTTGTTTTGTTAGAGCTCTGTGGACACCTGCGTGTATGGGCTGGGATAGTTTGTATGACTATATACATATGTTATGTATATTGAGTGGGTTTTATCGCAGCATCGACCTTGTCGGCCCGCATGTGTTAGTATGATATTC
This sequence comes from Solanum virginianum, assembly GCA_000787875.1. Taxonomy (NCBI): domain Eukaryota; kingdom Viridiplantae; phylum Streptophyta; class Magnoliopsida; order Solanales; family Solanaceae; genus Solanum; species Solanum virginianum. The sequence continues at coordinate 19,475 of DF365998.1, forward strand.
TGTCTGGATTTTTCTGCGTGTAGGGTGGTTGGGTTAGGATATAAGCAAAGGAAACTCTGCCAAAATTTCTGTCAAATAAGATATGTATTTGCTGTCTGGCATTGTATTTGTGTATGGGTGCCCAATTCGGGCACAAGTCACGGCCCACGGGTTTGGGTCGTGACACTAACTTTACATTGGGGCACATGGAAGAACAATTTCATGCTTTTAGGTAGCCTTTACATACCTAAAAAGTTGATATTACCATCGAAATTTGATGAATACTCATTTTCGTGGAGAAAATCCTTAATCTTGGTAGTTCTTTTAAAGTGAAAGAACTTGAAAGTACATTGGTTGAAAGAATTCTCTTTAATTCTTAAATTCTTGGCTTAGACAATTTAGAATTCTTGATGAAGAACCATAATTCTTGAAGAAGAAGAATCAAAAAATTCTTTTTTAGGATTCTTAAATTCGTTTTCTTGAAATCCTAGGTTATGATGTAAGTTTCTATTAGATATTCATGAATAGATAAGGAAATTTGGGTTGAGTAGATTGAAATTTATGAAGAATAACTCACCTTGAGGATGAATCATGAAAGATAATCCTAACTTCATGATTTTCTTGATGATTCTTGAGAGTTTATGGTTACGTGTGAAGGGAGAGGGTTTTGATTATGAAAACTGACGTTTGATACATTTTGGGGACCATAAACAGATCCCCAAAGGTGTTAGGATAAAAGTACACTCAAAATAAAAGAAAAATAACATCATTGCTTATCTAGTGAGGGTCCGTATTCGGTCCGCCACGCGGAGCTGTCGCGGACCTTCAGATAGCTCTGCAGCCCTTCACTAAAATGGTCATAATTTTCTACTCTGAACTTTGATTAAGACAATCTCAGATGCGTTGGAAAGATATTTCCAATATCTTCAATTTGATATATTATGAGTCACCTAACTTATTATACGTTAGGAGATATGATCATTTGAAGTTGACCCTTCTATCGACTCATACGAAAACTTAGTTGCTAGAAATTCTTTGGACTTAGCTTGATGTAAAAGATCCCTTATGACTCTAAATCATATCTAATATACTTTAAATACTTAGGAATTGATCCTAGCATGTATATACAAAAGATCCTTTATGACTCTAAATCACGCCTAATATACTTTAAATACTTAGGAATTGATCCTAGCAAGTATATATAACTTACAAGTCATTGGTTCAACTAACTGTTATCAAATCTTACATTAGAACTACGACCTTATATCATCTCCAATTCTATTCCCATACTAAGAAATTGACTTTAACATCTATGCTCAATTATTAATCCTCAATTAAAATCCTATATCATATGAAGGATGACTCGGTCTTAGCTTAAAAAAATTGGGGTATTACAAATAGGGCGCGTGTGAAGCGGGTACGAGGCATGTGCGGCGCGCATGTTAAGCTCAACCCTCAAATTTTTTAAACTGCCCCACCTTATGCCGCATGATGACTTTTTTCATTTTCAACCTGCCTGCCCACCCCATATAGACCTACCCCTCTTAAATTTTAAAATTCTTTTATTTTTTAATTGAATTTAGTTTTTACTTTTTTGCTAATTCATGTCTCAACAACTAATTAACTATTTTTAGTTGACATTTTAACAATTATTTAGTAATTTTTAGTTAAGAGTTTCTAATTAATATTTTAACAACTAACAATTACCGGACATGTCTAGTTTGAATTTTTAGGAAAAAAATAAAATTTGTATCAATGAGGTCTGAATGGATATCCATGAGGACCTAGGGTAACATTATGTGAACCCGCATGATGTGGGGCTGAGATTGAGCTGATGACAGATTTTCTAACAAAAAAGTATTAGAATGACGTAGGACAACATTTTGTGAACTCAGATACTATGGATGTGCAAGTTGAGATGATGATGCACTTTTTGAGTTTAAAACATTTGATGCATACACACGAGAAAGTAAAATGATATTTTGCTCAGATATTAAAGGATGAGTAATTCGTACATGATTCATAAAGTTCATATGAGTATGAAATGATCCAGGTAATAAAGGGAATCAAAGTAAAACACGAAAAGGTACTAAAGATGATGGAGGAGAAACTTTTGCATTATTCTTATTTAAAACTGAATAACAAAAAGATTCTCTAAAGTAGAAAATGGTAGAAAAAAAACCAATTATGCACTAAAAGTTTTAAAAATGAAGAGAATTTATAGACTACTCACGATGTAATCTTGCTCGTTTGTTTATGTTTATTCCATTTTTGCAATGAGCAACAACTTTACTATCAAAGTTTATAATCTACTGATTTCTTATTTCTAATTTGTAACAGACTTAAAGAAAAAAAGAGTGAATATGTTTTCTCTTAAACTAGTTAGTCCTTAAATAAGATTTCTAATTTGTAACAAACTTCAAGAAAAACATGAGTGAATATATTTTCTCTTAAACTAGTTAGTCCTTAAATAAGCAAAAAATTATTATCATTTTTCTATATTTAATCATATATATATAAAAGAGGATTGTCAGCCCACCTACGTGGCACCACCAGAATCCAACAATTTTTTTAAATTATAAATTTATAACTTTGCCCTTCCCTTCCAAACACCATTTGGCTTTTTCAAAAAAGGCTCCTTTCAAACACTCTTTTTCTCTCGGACGTTCGCTTGAAAGTAAGTATGAAGGGAATTCCATTCTGAATATGCTACCGGAAAGATTAAGGTAACCCAGATTTGGAATCAAAGAGATTTCAACAGGATGGGGCTAGTAAATGGGTTAACATCAATAGATAGATTTTGTAAGAAACGAAGATTCCCAACTTCTGGTGGAAGAATGTCGTTAAGACTAAAACCAGAGATACTTGAAACTGAAGCCCATAGTGACATTGAAGATTTCAAACGCCAACATACCTGCCAAATACTAACGAAGGTTACTTATTCTCTTCTTTTCCCCATGTATCCGAATCAGGAAGGATATTACATGGAAAGCCTTTTGGCAGAAAACTTGTTCTCTTCTTTTCCCCATGTATCCGCATCAAGAAGGATATTACATGAAAAGTATTGCAGCAGAAAGTGGTCGTAATATATGATCTAATTCATATTGCAAAATATCAACTACCTGGAGAGGAATTTGATGCTTTGGTTACTGTGTCCTTCGATGAGGATTTGCGGAACATGTTGGGAGGAATGCAATGTCCTAGAAGATGGAGGGATCCTTTCAAAAACTCTTTTCCTCCTAGACGCTTGAAACTGAAGCCAACAATGGCATTGAAGATTTTGAACGCAACCACAATCGCCAATTGCTAACGAAAGGCTACTTTTCTCTTCTTTTTTCCATGTAAGCTTCATCTACTTTCTTTTTTCCAAATTTTCTTACTTGGATTACATTTTCGTATATAATTTGTTGCATTTTGGAGATACAATAGCCTTTTTCTATAAAGTTATCACTTTGGAGTATCTTAAATTTGATGTTTATTGTTTTTTTGTTTGTTAGATATTTTTGGTGATTATATGCTAATATTATACCTTCCTGTGCTATTTTTGTTTAAATTTATATGATTGAATTTCCTAACCAACAGTTACATGTCTTGAATTCTATTACATAGATCTTAACAATCTCTCTATGATCAAGTCTCGGTTCTCCCATTCACTGAACAAACACTAATCCACATCTCCAAATAATATGAATCAAATTTTATAATTATCTGAATTTGTACTCAAACTATAATTATGTGCATTTATTAAAGAAATCCACCACTGGGGCAAATAATTAAGTTAATACATACTATTCTGAATCTTTGACTGACAAAGATCTAATAAAGTGATTTAGACATACTTTTGGAAGATTATTATTGGTATGATTGTCTTCGAGTGGAGTTTAGCCTTGATAATTCATTTTATTTATATTTTATTTTTTGACTTTAATTTTTTTATTACAGTTATAGAAGCAGAAGTCGGTGCAAATATGGCTAAAATAGATGATTAGATTGTCAAAAAAATCTTATTCATTTCAAAGCAGTGAGTTTTATTAAATCTTTGGCTATGCAGATTCATTAAAGTAATTTAGATGTTTGATGTTGCTTTTGGATTATTAGAATATGAATAGGAATAAGAATAGTACATAGAACT
>DF365997.1:1412-17468 GCA_000787875.1 Solanum virginianum
GTAAAAAAAATGTAGACCCTAATTCCTCACTTAAACCTCAAACCCAAAAAAACCTGGACCTAAAAACTAATAATACAATAAATAACTACAACAACTACTACTGACACTACGGACTGCTTCCACCCCCCTTTGTTTTATAAGTGATTTTACTATAAATTAATATCCCTATGATATCTGAAAAGTGAAATTTGAATTAGATTATTGATAAAGTTTATAAGGAGTTCCCAATAAAGTTGTTCGTAAATCGCTTGACATCTTTCAAAGATATAAAATCATTTGAATTTTTGTTGGTGAGAATATTTCATGACCCGGGCCTAGGGTATAGGAGTGATATGGCGAATGGGAAATTGAAAGTTCCCAAGCAAGCCTCATAGCATCCACATACACATCATCGGTTCGAAAGCGCATAAGAAGATAATAAACACATAGTTCTAAGGGACGGAAAAGTATGACTCACGCTATTAGGATGTCATAAGGATAGAAATTTGGATGGATTCACATAGCACATAAGAACTAAGGGACAGGTGAGTATGACTCATGCTATAGGGATTGAAGGAACTTAGGACCTTCTACATTTCCTCATCTCATCATGAACATATCATCAACATCAAGAGGTAGCCATAATCATCATCTCCATAGCAAAAATCATAACACATACAAGCCCGTACATAGAGTTTACATGACATCTAAACAATGCCTCTAAGTCATAGAACAGGACGAAGGCCAAGACATGTCCCGGACTCACCCTCAAAGTAAGGACATAAGTGAAAATAACATAATAGGTAGATAGAAGGTGGCTTGTCCTTGGATAATAGGACTCACCACAAACAACTCTCATAATCCAAACTAACCGTCAAGAGGTAGATGAAGATAGTCTCTGGTCCCTATATGGTTAGATCATGTAGGCAGAGAGTATGCATTAGTACATTTGAATGTACTAAGTATGTAGACATGTAATGCATATGAACTCATTAAACCTGCATTCAATGTTAAATGATAAGGGCACATATACAAAAAGAAGTGTATATATATAAGAAAGAGTGATACATCAATATGTCATGAAATTCATGATGCATGAAATGCCATAATACTTTAAACATAGTGGGGATGTGACCTCAACTGACATATAAGAGACCAAGCGAGCTATTACTTGGAATTCTGATGTACATCCTACATCATAGAAAGAACAGTCTACTTGCTAAAGATAGTCTATACTCTCCTTCTGGGCCTCTCATTTTGGAGAAGTAACCTTACCTTACGAGTCCCCTATTTCCATAAGGATTTTTCATCATCATAACATAATAATCCACAAAGGGGCATAACATGAACCTATGTTTGGCGCATAGTTATGAGACTTGGTGACTAGTCCCTTGGAGATAGTGCCTCCCCTCTCCCCCCTAAGTCCGCTCAGTGCTAAGTCATTATTTCACAAGAATATATGTATATATACATGCACAAAAATGAGGCATAAGTCTTTCAAAACATTTTCATGCATACTTAGGCTTAAAATCCAAACATACTTCATAATCATGCTTACTTGGGCTAAAAAGTTAAATCATACTTCATGTCATACTTTCATGCATAAGAATAGCCCATTCATACTTGTACATGTTGGTGTAAACACCTATAATTGCTCAAAGTGCCATATCATAGACATTATGTGATCACATGTCATGTCATAATCATACTTGCCTTAAAATCATAATCATAAACATAATTGGGTCTCAATCCACTTCATAAACTTCATAAAAACCAATGTTCATGCATATGCCATGAATGTGTAACACCCGGTAAAATTATCAAAATATTCCTACAATGGAGACGTGCGTGTAACACATCTTTCCATGCTCTATTTGTAAATCTAAGATCAGATATGCAATCAGCGTGAGAAATTGAGTGGAAAAATGGCCTCAACTTGATTTTAGAGCAATTGAGTCGAAAAAATATTTTTCATAATAAAATGCAAACCAGTGAGGGTGAGCGATAGGTCCACGACACAGACCCATTGCGGACCAACACATAGTTTTTGTTGCAAATATATTCTACAGAATTTCAGAGGATCTTTGACAAAAAATACCAAAAAAATATGCAGTTCACATCGCGGACCCCGCGTCCTAACAATTGATTTTTTTTGAATTTTGTGAGGGGCATCCTAGACATTTTCAAATCCTTCCTAGACTTAATATATGACCAAAATAGGTCGTTTTAAGCGTAAAAAGGGTATATAATCCATTCTTAAGCCATTCTAATTCTCTGAAAAAGATTTAAGGCAAAAGGAGAAGAGAGAAGAGCGAGGAGTTGAAGATTCAAGATAGATTTATGCCAAATTGATCTTCTACCTTCATTCTAGGTATGTAAGGCTAAACTAAAAGCATGAGATTGTTCTCTCATGTGCCCTATAGATGTTCTTAGAAGAGAATTGAAGGTTCTTGAGTCTACATGCACGAGTCTTGATTATTTTCTTGAAAAATTATATTTCTTACATATACTTTCATATGTTCATGATCATCATAAGCTTGTTTTCTTGAAATAAATATTTTCATGAGATATTATATAAACCCTATGTGTTAACTTTTAAAAACATAGATGAAAGAAGATAAGGATTGAGTCTAGAGCCTTGATTGAGAGAGTCAATTGTAATTATGATTGTAAGGTGAGAATGATGATGAGTTGATAGAACTTGATAGCCCCTTGAGTCTCTATAAATGAATTCTAATGATTTGTCTATTTGATTGTTCCTAATGATTGTTCTAAGCATTGAGCTATTGATTGTGATGTTGATTAATGAGATGATTAGAGTCTCTACGAGACTGATCGAAAGATAGTGCCTCCATGAGGCTGATTGAGATAGTTTGATTGGATGGATTATTTTATGAGCATTGAGTCATGAGATGAGTATCGAGCACCGAAGAGTAAGAGTTAGTCCAACTTGCACTCATGAAACTATATAGCCAAATGTAGGTGAGGATCTAAACCATCACATCTTATTATGTTGAGGTCCCCTCTGATTAGAAGTCCCTGAAATCAATAGAGGACTTATAGATTTGCTGACTCCATTTGACTTGTCCATGTGGTTTTGATTCGTTCTCTACTTGGCAAGTATAGAATGGTTGTAGCAACATTAGCGGTAATTATTATACAATTACTGGCTCTTAAGTGACTGTTGTCGGATAGGAGAAACTCCCAGAAAGTTCTTACCTTGAGTACTCTGAGATGAGATGAGATGTGATGAGATGAGTCCTTTTGAGTTGAGTTCCTTTGAGACGAGTCCCTCTGAGTTGAGTCTGATTTGATTGATCAGTTGATTGATTGATGGGTCACTTGTATACTCTTTATTCTTGCTTTAGATAGATATTTGACATGTTGATTGTTATTATTTTAAGTCGATTGTTGTCTATATTATTCTGCCTATTTCGGTTTCATTCAACTATTTTACATACCAGTACATTTCACGTACTGATACTACTCTGGCGTTGCATAATTTCATGATGTAGATACAAGATTTAGAGATAGTCAACATGCGCATCGTTGAGGATTCGAGACATTCAGCTGATTAGTGAGCCTCCCCTACTTCGGAGGATTAATTATATTTATTTCATCTTACTTTAGAGTTAGACACTTATTAGCTTTATTTTAATTGAGTTAGCCATGGGTTTGTCATTGGCACCACTTGATAGTGATAGAGCCTTCATAGACTAGAGTCGAATTTTGATGTTAAGACTTGTTGAACTAGTTTCTCTCTTCTAGCCTTTCTATTTATAATATTATTTCGAGATTAGATGAGATGTGCCCATTTACTTCCTTATGTCTTCCGCTGATTAATAGGATGTATGAATGAATGAATGTGATGAGGCCAAGTGGTTCACTTGGGGACTAGCAATAGTCTCTGGGTGCTGGCCACGTCTTGGATACCCTCCCAGGGCATAACAAACTTGCACTTGGGGACTAGCAATAGTCTCTGGGTGCTGGCCACGTCTTGGATACCCTCCCAGGGCGTGACAGAATAAATGAGAGAATAGCATGGGTAGTAAGAGTACATAATTAAATCATCATAATATAATGAAATAATAGTAAGTTCATGAAGAAATCATCAATTAAAGCATTCATGAAATTACTCATGCCTAGATTCAAGATTTAAAGGGACATGCATATTCAAACCTTTATAATATCAATGCAATTCAACATAATAAGACTTAAATCACTTTGGAAACATCAATTATATACAACCTATATCTCAATTTAATCAAATCACCACTAATCAATCCCACATACCTTAGATATCTAGAAGAATTAAGACAAATTTGAATTGAGAAGAAGACCCTTCCTTGAGCTCCAAGTTGAATCTCCAATGGCACACTTGAGAGGAGTTTTTAGAAGAGAGAAGTTTTAGAATTCTAAGTGCAATGAATGAAAATGAATAAGAATGAAGGAGTAGAGGTCTTTTCAAGGGTTTAGATAAGTTAGAAAGTCATAAAAAAACCCTTAGAAATCGCCAAAATTATGAGAAAGTCATTAATGAAATGAGTATTAAAAAGTGCCTAGGTGGCCCATGAAAGAGCACCACGACAATACACCACGGATGATACAAGGGTCCGTGGTAGAGCTGTCAATATAGGCTAGGCCCGTTGGGCCGGCCTGGCCTAATCTGTGATTTAGCATGGCCGAGCTACGACTTTTAAGTCCATTTAAAAAATGGGCTTTTTAGCCCGGCCTGAATAAGCGTGCTAATTTGTGGGGCTTTTGCAATATAGGTTGGACCGGCCCGTGGGCCAAATTAAAAAATAATTAAAAATAAAAATAAAAATAAAATAGAATATTAAAAATACAATTTTACTAAATCACCTTCTCAATATAGCAACTAAAACGTCATGAAAAATGTAACAAGAAAATAACTACTATAATTAATGATAAGGGTAAACTAAAAATTAAGTTTGAAATTGTCTTTTGATTTCATCAATTAGACAAGTATGGTTGGATATCTCAAAATAGTATAGTGGATAAGTAAAAATGGACGGAGGAAGTAATAGTAACACTAATACTATGTAATATTTTCCTATTGCTATTTATTTCAATATGTTTAAATTATAATTTAATTGAAAAATTTATTAATAAAAAATAAAAATGTGACGGCCCGGCAAGGCCCGCGACCCACGTACAAATGGGTTGGACTAGCTATTTTTTAGCCCATAAAAAAAGGGGCCAGCCCGACCTAACCTCTTAAATTCCAAAGCTTGTAAGAGTTAGCCTGGATAGGATGGGCCGACCCGTATTGACAGTTTTACTTATGTCATGATGTGATGAGATGAGTTGTAAGAGTTAGCCTGGATAGGATGGGCCGACCCGTATTGACAGTTTTACTTATGTCATCACCCACCAATTCACACATAAAAATCAATTAATCACACATGGTGGTTGAATCAATAGGTACAAACAACTATTAAGCCCAAGAAATCACGACAATGATACCTAATTTTTGAATTTAGACCATTAGTCAAGCATGGGCAACCTAATTTCACATAATATGAATTAAATTCAAACATGGATTTTATGTGTAAATACCATTCCCCACATAATTTCCAATTCAATCATCCAAAATAAGGCAAATAGGGGTTTTACTTTAACCAAAAACTTACCAAGATTTTTGATTAAGTTGAAGAAGTTGAAGGAGGTGACTAGGCATGAAACCCTAGGTTGCTGGAAATTTGCCAGAAAATAGGTGTATGGTTGCCGTCGGTGGTCGAATTCATGAGGGGGGAGGGGTTAGCCGGTTAATTTTTAATTTAATCAAGAATGGAGTCAAAATAATTTGACCCCATTGTTTATACCTTGGCCAGGTCAACTGAAATGTTAATAGGCCTGGACTCTATGAAACCCCGATTACGGGCCATGGGGTGTTTCCTCTAATCATACAACTATGAAATTCACCTCTCATGGGGTGTATTTCATGGGCCATGGGGTGTTTCCTCTCATGGCCCATATCATGGGGTGTTTCCTCTAATCGTTTTCATTGATGGCTCCATGGTTCATTCAAAGGTGCACTATAACGGTCCGTACAAATGACCCAAGTTTCAATACGATAATTTTATACTTAGAACCACATTTTATATAAGGGTAAACACCTCACCACTACTTGAGGTGGGTACCATGAGACCCCACCATAGCTCGTGGTTGGTTGCATGGCCCATGCAAGGCCACTTGGTGGCTGCCTTAGCCAATTTCTTGGATGGAAGGCTGGGGCACCTACCAAGGGCCCTTTCCATAGCTTGTGGGAGGTACATGGAGGACCACCAAGCCTAAGATCCCTTCTTAAGCCATACAAGTCCATACATAAGCATCCCTTATCGGTCACACACCTCCGAAAATATGATTTTAAGCATCAATAAAGTCTCACGAGATCCGAATCCTTACATCATCTCCCCCTTGGGCACATTCATCCTCGAATGAGAAGCGAACTAGCTAGAAAGGCGTGACTTGAACATGAAACATTTTAACATGGGAACATAATGCATAACTTATTTCTTAAAAATCATAAAATCATTAAAACTCATATCGAAACATCCTTTAAATTATATTCATGCATATGTATGCATGTCATGTCATGAAACATAGGAATGAAAGAGTTAGGACCATTGAGAATAGAAGGAACCTAATACCTTAAGCTTGAGTAGATTGGAAAAGATAGGGATATCATCTCATTATTTTCGTCGTCACCTCCCATGTGGCACTCTCCATATGTTGATTCATCCAAAGCACTTTAAATAAAACCACATCCCTGTTGCAAATCTGCTCCTCCCATGTAGCACTTTCCATATGTTGATTCCTCTAAAGCACTTTAACCAAAACCATATCCTTATTGCATAATCGTTTTACTTATCTATCTAAAATCTCAACCAAAATCTCTTCATAGGACAAGTTATCTTCAATCTCAACACCTTCCAAGGGCACGATTGAACTAGGATCACCAATCAACTTTCTTAACATTGACAGATGGAAGACCGGGTGAATAAAACTTATCTCTAATGGCAAATTCAATCTATTGGCCACCTTGCCAATCCGCTCAACTATCTAATAAGGGCCTGCATACAAGGACTTAACTTGCCCTTTTTACCAAAACGCATTACACCCTTCATAGGAGAAATCTTTACATACACTCAATCACCAAAATGGAATTCAAGATCCCTCTTTCTAACATTTGAATAAGACTTTTGGCGACTTTGAGCCTTCTTCAACCTTTCCCTGATTAACTTCACCTTTTCCATGGCTTCCATCACAAAATCCGGGCTAATCAATGCCATCTTACCCAACTCAAACCATCCCACCGGGGATCTACACCTTCTCCCATACAAACCTTCAAACGGTGTCATACCAATGCTAGCGTGAAAACTATTATTGTAGGCAAACTCGATAAGTGGTAGATGATCATCCCAATTACCCTTGGATTCCAACACACACGCCCTCAACATGTCTTCCAAAATTTGTATTATTCTTTCAGCTTATCCATCGATTTAAGGATAAAAAGTGGTACTTAACTTCACCTTAGTGCCAATTACTTTTTGAAATGATTTCCAAAAGTTAGGAGTAAATTGTGTGCCACGAATGCCCCGGTAAATTCATCCCAAATAGCTGGCGGGGTACCCTCGCCTCTGGATAACAACCATGACTCATACCAATTTGTTGCTACATCCTACAAGCTCCAAGAGTCCCCATCATGCAACCTAACCAATTCTTAAATATACAACCTTGAATAATCTTCAGCATTGAAAGTAGTCTTCCTGCGAGAATATATTTGAACATGCGCACTACTCATATCAGTACTAGAAGCCCCCAGAGCAGGCCTGGAAGACTATGAGCCCTACCTTCTACACGCACTTGATCGATAGGAAATGAGCCAATTTTTTCATCCTATCAATGATAACCCAAATAGAATCAAATTGCTTTCCACTATGGGGCAATCAAACAACAATATCCATATTCACATCTTCCCATTTCCAAGTAGGAATCTCAATATCTTGAGCCAAACCACCAGGCCTTTGATATTCTACCTTCACTTGTTGATAATTTGGACATTATGATACAAACTTCCCTACATATTTCTTATACCATGCCACTAATACACTTCCCTCAAATTTCGATACATTTTGGTGGATCTTGGATGTATAGAATAATGAGAGTTATGGGCTTCACTTATGATCACCTCTCTAAGACCATCAACATCCGGAACAACAACCGATCTTGATACCGAAGCACACTATCTCTCCCTTGGGAGAAAACCCCTACTTTTATTTTCACAACCAACTTCTCTACCTTTTTCAAAGATAGGTCCAAGTCTAGGTTTTCCTTGACATCAACAACAACAGAAGACTCAGCCTCATTTTGGACATGAATACCACCATCATTAGAGTCAGCCAATCTAACACCCAATCTAGCCAAATGATGAACATCCTTTAAATATTTTATCAGTTTGAGCATATGCCTAGTAACCTCAAGGTATTCACAATTTATTGATACTGATAGTTTGATTGTTGGGTGAATCATTTGACCACTATATAGTTTTTGAGTTAAATAAGAGATTATAACTATAAAATAAATTTTTAGTTAAAGTTCTAGTAAAAGGCCTCGAAACTGAATTCTAATAGTTCTATCAGCTCCAAAATGACTAAATTAGGCTAGCAGTATATTTGCTGAGATTATGTTGAATTTTGTGAATTTTAATCTCTAAAATGGTTCAATAGTTGACTTTAGTCAATGTCCTTGGGAAGCATACCCCAAATGAAAATTTTGACTATATCATTGGATACAGAATATCAATTTTGGTCTAGGAGGACCTTTCATTCAGTTCCCAGGGCTTTCGAGTGTGTTTTGGTCCCTTTGGTAGATTTTGATATTGGGAAATAGGACCCACATTGGAATAAAACGAACTCCGAGGGGAATTTCGACGTCTAGAATGTCATTTCCAATCAGATTTCATGTATGAATTGTATTTTTTAACTCCAAATGAGGTCGGAGCATCAAAATTAAGTTCAAGCAGTTATTGAAAATCAAAAGGTGATGCCGAGATGGCCCACTAGGGAAGTGACACATGGCAGAGGCCGCTAAAAGAGGATATATATGTATAACTTTCCAGAAACATTCAAAAAATAAAAAAACTTCTATCTGTGATATCTTCTTTGTTTGTTAGCCGATTTGGGTGATTCAAAAGGCTAAACTATAGGGAATTTTGTGAGGAACGTTGTGGGGCCTTCAAATTTTAGATTGGTGCATATTTAGAGATGAAAATTGCTGTTTGCTGTGCGTAATATCATATACTGTCAAAAACTTTAAGTTGTGATTTCTTATTTATTTTAAGTTAGATTTTTGTAAATTTTGGGTCTATTCTATTTGCTTTGGTAAGATGCACATCGTGGTAATGTCAAAATTAATTGATAGAGCTCCATTTTGTGCAAAAATGCAATTTTAGCTGCATTTTATGTTGCGAATTTTCAAAAAAATTTGGAATATGATATCTCAGCCATTCCTTATCTAAATTCCTTATTTGAATTGAGTGAAATATAGATCTAAATCATACTACTTTTAAAGACGTACATCATGGTATATTCAGATTCTATTAATTTGAATGTATTTTTAAGAACTTTGGCTGGGAAGCTACTGTACGTTTGATGTACTTTCCGATAAGAAATGTCATTTTGTTCTTGGGTTGTTTCTGATTGTTTGGAGCCTCATTTTGAGCTTAATTTTTTCCTATAGATGATGATGTTCACACTCCAATAAGAAAGCAATTGTTATCAACAATTAACCTAACCGAAGGTTAAGGTAAAATTCATAGGGAATATAGGGTTGCCGTTATCTCTATCAATCATTTTGAGTATCTATCCTCATGATTAAACCAAGCACACAATCATCTCAAGAATGAAACTACCCAAAATAGTGCACTAAAACTAATCACAAAGCTTACCAAATGGGAGAAAAATTAAACCGATGCAAAGAAGAGGGCAAAAGATGCCGAAAACCCTAGAAAATAGTATCCTCGCCAGAGTATTCATCAAAAAATATAGCTAGTCGAGATTTGATCGTAATAGTGAATGGGGGAAAGGATTTTGGGGGTTTCCGTCGGTTTTAGGCTAATTGAAATAAAATGAGGGTCAAAATTTATTTTGACCCTTTTATATAAAATCGGGTCACATTTTAAAAAGCTGCAGATCAGGGCTACGAGACCCCAACTATGAGTCGTAGGGTATCCTACGACTTGTAGGTCCCGATCTTGTAATAGACCCAACACTCGTAAAAATATTGACTTCATACCTGGGTACTGCAAACCCCTCTTACGACTCGTAGAGGACCCTATGAATTGTAAGGTTGGCTCATAGTATATGTACCAACTTTTAATACTCACTGTTGTCCTTTACGAGACAAGACTAGGAGTCGTAGTAGTGACTACCACTCGTAGGACTGCTCGTAGAAGCTGCTCAAAGTGTCATTTTCTCACATCTTCAGTTCTTTAACTTCTATCTATAGACCAAGTCTCAAAGCACTGCAATCTTCAAAATATCACAACTACATCAATGTCTTTCAAACTTAAAACAAAAAAACAACTTACTACCTAAAAATTTCAAAAGCCAAACAAGCTTAAAAAACAAACTAAAAATCATTACAAATGCTTGGGTTGCCTCCTAAGAAGCGCCTTATTTAACAACGTGGCTCGACTTTATCTTCGTCCATCATCAACAATCATCAAGAGACCAAACCTCATTCTAAAATTCATCCGAGAACACGACCTCTACATCATTGACCCTAAATCAAAGTTCACCTGAATCCATATCCACAAGAGCTCTCCCAGTGGCCAAAAATAGTCTTCGCAAAATAATAGGCACCTCAAAATTAACCCTACAATCAAGGATCATAAAATCCGTAGGAAAGATAAATTTATCAACTTTAACAAGCACATCAAGAAGTATTGGCTCCAACTTTTTGATAGTTTGATTCACCATGAGCAATCGCATTCATGTCGGTTTCAGAGTGCCAAGCTCACGCTTTTTGAATACGGCAAGAGGCATTAGATTGATGCTCGCTTCTAAGTCACACAACGCTCTTGCAAATTTAACATCACCAATGGTGCAAGGGATGGTGAATGCACCTGGGTCCTCTCATTTTTGAACAAGACATTTGGTCATGATTGTACTATATTGTTAGAGCTCCTATGATAACTCTTGGCTCAAAGTGAGTTTCTTTGTCACCAAATCCTTCATATACTTAACGTACCCAAGCATCTTCTCCAAAGCTTCTAGAAGGGGAGTGTTGATGGATAGTTGCTTGAACATCGAGAGGAAGTATTTGAATTTTCCCTCCTCTTCCTTTTTCTTAAGCCTTTGAGGGAAAAGAGGAGGAGGTTGTGGAATTGACTTAATTTGTTCGTGCTCCCTCACCTTTTCTCTTTGCATCTCAATAGTCTCTGGACCTTGTCCCTTAACCACAACTTCACCACTAATACCTTTCTCATCAACTTCATCCACAATCACCGGCATAGGGGGATTTATGGTGCTTTTGCCACTCTCAGTCATGACTGCCATGCAATTCCCTTCATTTTTAGGATTTTGAATCATGTTACTTGGTAAGCTGCCCTTTTGGCATTGGTTCAATTGCGAAGAAACTCGCCCAAACTGTTGTTCCAACTGCTTGATTGCCACGAAGTAAGACTCTATCTTTTGTTTTATACTTAAAATGTTCGATTTCATTTCTTTCAAAGTCTTATCTTAGTGATCACCTCTTTTCAACAACCTGTCAAACATCTCTTTAAGCCTTGAAGTGCTTCACATGGTATCACGGTTGTGGGGCAGCAAATAAGGACTATTCCTATAACCATCTCTTCTACCCTATTTGACATCTGACACTCTCTCTCTTTCACAGTAATCACCTCGGTTATCTCTATATGCACCATCACGGTTGTAGTTCCAACCTTGGTTTCCGGAACCTTACCTCCAATAGTCTGAATTGGACCCTTAGGGGTTGTATCAAAAACCCGCCATTGATTACTCACGAAGATTGCTCATGAAACAAGCATTTTCATTAAAGAATGGATCTTCATATATGGGACCCTTAGGAGTTTGGTGAGTGACCGTTTGGACACTTGCTTGGTTTTGCTTCAAGACCAAGTCTCTACTTGTGCGAAGTTGAGCAAGTTGCCCTATGATTTCTTCATTGACCTTTGCTTTCTCATTGTTGGTGTTGACCGTACAAGAAGTCTTTATTGCACTTCGCTCTCATTGACCTCATTCTCTATTGGTTTTAATAAATTGCTCCATTCTCGCAGCTATCAATGCAAAAGGTTAGTTAAGAAATATGTCTCCTATGATTGTGTCAGCACAAGCTTGACTATTCTCGTCAAGTGCCCAATAAAAAATCTCAACCAAGGCATCATCAGCAATCTTGTGATCGGGGATCATCCTCAAGCATTTGCTGAATCTCTCCCATGTGGTACTAATAGAGTCGCCTGGCAATTGCTTAAAGTTATTTATTTGATCTTTGAGCTTTAGCTTCTTTGAGCTTGGGAAATATCTTTCTAGAAACACTCTCTGAAGCTCTGTCCAACTTGTTATTATACCTGGAGAAAGCTCCAACAACCACACAGCTGCATTCCCAATTAGTGACAATGGAAACACCAGCAAACCAACGACATCAAGAGAAAGATTTTGTGTCTCCATGACACTCTTGCAGATGAAAACCACATTGTTGAGATGATGGTGGGGATCCTTTAAAGGTAGCCCTGTGAAAAATCCATGGTTTTGGAGCATTTGAAGTAACCCACTTGACACCAGAACATAGCATCTGCCGGTAATGAAGGCAACACTATAGCACCAGTAACGTCCATGGCCATAGGGTTCAAACGATATTGGTTCCAACCATAAGCATTCTTGTTGAAATTCTTGAGTTGTGGCCTATCATCCCTCGGTGGTGGATTCTCCTCTCTTCCCATATTATCATTCCTATTCATTTCTTCCTCAACTGTGATATCCTCATTCATTTGAGCCATTCTTCTAAAGAGTCGATGGATATCCAAATTGATCGGAAGAATCGATGGATCTCCAAATTGATCGGAGCTAAGGGATTGCCTTGTCTCCTTATGTTGGGCATATAACCTAGTACACCCTACAAGTAAAATCAAACAACAAAAACAAAAATAGAATTAAAGTACAAGAGAGTCTAGAAATTAATACTTGAACTAACTAATAGTGAAATCAAGTCAAAACCTAGCCATATTTTCTGGCAATGGTGCCATAATTTTTGATGATATTCACACTCCAATAAAAAAGCGGTCGCTGTTAGCAATTAACCTAACCAAAGATTAGGATCGAATCCACATGAAATACAGGGCTTAACTACGAGAATTCACTATCAATCATTTCGAGTTTCTATCACTAGAGTCTCTAAATGGGGGGGGGGGTTGTGATTTGAAAACAAAAGTAAAAGAAATACTATACTACTATGCAAGGAAACACTCAACTTTAGGGATAACTTGGGAATTGTGTTCCCCATGGTTTGTCAACTCGATTACCCTAGATAACATAACTACAATTGAAAATTCACATACAGGATGGTAAGTTAGGTTCTTCCATTCCTCTTGTGAAGGTGAAGGTCAAATTTCACCATGATGCATGGTCGGCAACCATGGTGTGCCAACTGATCGTTGCCCCTTGTCCCAGTCAACCTCCCCTTGGTCAGGTACGGTTGATTAGATAAGAATACATCAATCAAATCCTGTCATTTACTTCCCTTCTCCTATTCATCATTACCTTAGTCAGGATCATGATAGTAGGCGGGTTTTGGTGTTGGCCACCACCAAACAACAATCAAAATAAAGGAAAATAAACAATACATGCAAAACCCCAATCATAGAAATGCAATAAATTTAGGTTATCTCAAGTCAACTACCCATGGTTCCTACAACCCTAAGTTGTGGGTGCTTAGCTACTCATGGCTAAAGTAAAACTAACAAAAATGTAAAGACAAGATATAGTTGAGAGTTTTACCCAAAACAATGAAGATTGATAGCACCACAATTTGCAAACCACAAGCTAAATATATTAAGAATGAATACAATATGGGATTTGCATTCCCCAAAAGTTGGTTTTCCAAGAGGAAATTAAAATCTATCGTAAGACCCTAAAATATTAAGAAGAATATTCAAAAGTGATGTTCAATGATCAAAATCTGGAATCTCTTTACATAAAATGCTAACTTAAAGTATTTATAGTAGTTACATTTTTAGCCCTAAAAATTACATAGCAAAGATAACTGGCAGCTGGTACGTCTCGCAGGTATGACTCGTAGGGTGACCTACGAGTCATAATCAGGGTCTCATGTCAGGTGTTTGGTATTTTGGATTCAACTGGTATGACCCATTGGTGTGAGTCATTGTTTGGGCTATGACTCGTATGCTTCTCTCGTAGTCTAGGCCTTTAATTTTTGGTCCAAAGTTTTGACTCTTATTTCCTGCTATGATTCCACCTATACGAGTCGTATTGAGACCTACAACTTGTAGGGTGTCCTCATAAGGCTGACCTCCACTTAGCAGATTTTTGATTTTTACTCTCTATTTCTAGCTACAAGATCTCCTTACGACTCATTACTTGGGCTACGACTATAGGTGTATGTTCTGCACTTCAGCAAAATTTATAATTTTTCTCCAAAATCATGCCAACCTACCTTTTTTGCAATAACAACACAAAAACACATAAAAACCATAAAAAGTCGTATTAAGAACTCATAAAATTCCTTGTTTTAGGCATCAAATGTGCTGTATTGTGATAGCACATCAATAGACTATGGATAATGTAAGGATCATTTTATGGGGGAGCTGCATTCCCCAAACACATAAAAACCATAAAAAGTCGTATTAAGAACTCATAAAATTCCTTGTTTTAGGCATCAAATGTGCTGTATTGTGATAGCACATCAATAGACTATGGATAATGTAAGGATCATTTTATGGGGGTTGGTTGGTATTTTAGGCATGGGCTCCATTTTTTCCCATTTTAGTCATAATCAACCTATCTTTCTCTTTTTCTTGAGACATTATAGCCAAAATGGTCGCATTGATATTGTGACTCATAATTTGATAGTTGAGCGACATTTGAAGGTCATTACGGAGGAAAATCTTGGGTGGAGTGATCAAGAGCATTATGAACCTCCTCGCAGGTAGGCTAGGCTTCTTTATCCATTAAATTGAGCTGAAATGAGTATTGTGGTTGTATATGGACTGAATCTACTGAGATATATATGCGATATGTAATGATATGAGATGTATGGATTGTATATAATAATATGAGATACTGGGTACTGTAATGAGTGTGATATTAGCTGTATCTATAATATTAGCTGTATCTATAATATTAGCTAAGTTTTGACACTAGTACACTGCGAGAAGACCTAGCAGAGGGTGGATATAGGCTAATGCCCTGTGATAGGTACGTATTCTAGCTTTACTCTTATCTAGGTGGATGTGTAGCCTGATGCTACTGGGATATGTTAGTTGTGAGGTTTTTTATTAATTATATGTCATACTGTGGACTGATTCTGTTATGGATATGATTTTGCTGGGCTTAATTATTCTGGATAATTATGATATGTTTGTAACTGTTCATGTTTACTCTAACTGCTTGTGGCTAATTAGATTGTGGTATATGGGATGATGATTGTCGAGTACATAGTGTATATATGGTTATTCTCCTGTATATGTATGATATACATTATGGGATCAGGTGTCACGTACCGACATAATATATATTTCTGAATTGGGTATCACATACCGAGATGATATAGATATCTGGATTGGGTGTCATGTATCAACATGATATATGTTTCTAGATCGGGTGTCACGTACTAACATGATATGTATTTCTGGATCGGGTATCATTTATCGACATGATATATATTTCTAGATTGGTTGTCACATATCGATATGATATACATTTCTGGATCGAGTGTCACATACCAACACAATATACATTTCTAAATTGGGTGTCACGTCCTAACCTAATATACATTATAAGTTCAGGCGTCACG
>DF365993.1:13174-24158 GCA_000787875.1 Solanum virginianum
TTTATGATTGTTCCATACATCTAGGAGATTCATTGATTTCATTAGCTCCGGAACACTGAAACTAAACTAGAGGAAGTTATAGAGTTGAACTAGGAGTTAAAATGAGGTTTTTAGGCATAAACTTGTGATTTTAGTCATTTACGAAACCAAAGTTTGATCTTGGTCAACATTTGGAGTTTGAAAGCTCGAATCAAAATTTTGATAGTTCCACTAGTTTCGAATGGTGAAACTAATGCTAGAAATGGTTTCAGAATAATTTTTGAAGTTACCAAGAGCAGTTTTGGTATTCTGAGTTTTCCACTAGCTTTTTTAAACAAAAATGGTGAAACTAATGCTAGAAATGGTTTCAGAATAATTTTTGAAGTTACCAAGAGCAGTTTTGGTATTCTGAGTTTTCCACTAGCTTTATCGACTTGCACTAGTAAATGTGGCGGTGAGGCCATGAAACTAATTGTTGATGATTTTGTTGAGTCTAGATTATTATTTTTGGTATGGATACAAATTCTGTTTGTGAAATTTTGTGTTCGAATCAGTTTCGAGGGTCCATTCTGAGTAGCAAAATTAGACTTGGGTTGCTCGCTTTTTGCTGATCTGGTGCAGGTGGGTTTCTTCTCCACCTTCATGGAGGGTGTGGGTCTATTGACCACCTCCGCGAACGCAGGACACCATATTCACAAACTATGTCTTGCGTTCGCAGAGTTGTGACCTATTTGGTCTCCGCCGTTCGGGGGATGGGATCGCAATCACGGAGTAGTCTTTATACCCGGACAGTTTTAAACTCGTAAAACACCATTTTTAATTCATTTTCCAAATTCCAAGCTCTTTGAGGTGATTTTTATGAAAGGTTTTCAAAGCTTTTATTTTGTTAAGTATTTCTAACACTCAACTAATCATTTTCTATAATTTTTATCTTGATTTTACCTTTGATTTCATGAAATTGAACACCTAAAATTGGGGATTTTCAAACTATTTTTTTCAAACTTTAAATATTGACTTCCCATTCAATGTTAGCTTGATGTTAATAGGATTTTCACCATGAACTCCAAGTTTTTCATAGAACTTGATTTTAAAGTTATTTTTCATATTCGAACTTCAGATTTTAGAACTAAATTTGATCATTTTGTGTAACGACCCCAAATTTAGTAGCCCTAAGTTCAGAAAATTTGGCCTAAAAAATGACTGAGAACTTCGTTCATGAGATAGTGTACAGCCCATAGATTGTTCTATGGCTCATTAATAGGTTTGTGAGTGGGATTCCAAACATGAAGAAATTTGGAGTTTTCAGGAAGGTAATTCACGACGTATCAGACAGCCCGTAGAATCTTATATAGCTCGTATAAGGTATCGTATAAAGAGGTCAGATACAAGGTGAAAATTTGGCTAAGTGTGGAAGGACTCTATGAGTCCAACCATGGCCCATAGAAAATAGTATGGCCCATCCTATTAGTAATTGTTCCTAACTCATCAAAGGCTATTTTCAGGATTCTCAAATGAGCCATCAGACCAAAGGGTCTATAGCTCGTAAACAAATCTACGACTCGTAACCTAGATCTCATTGATGGCTTCTGACAGTTTTAATTAAGGGGTAGTTTGGTCATTTCCCATAATTCTATTCCTATACTACGTCTTTTGGGTGGCGAAAAGGGTGATCTATATTAGTGTTCAAGCCCTAGAAACACCCCTCATTCTCTCATTCCTTTAATTCCAAATTCCTAAGGAAAGAACTCTCAAGAACAAGGCTAGGGTTTCCCAAGTTTCTTCCTCAAGACTTCAATTCTGATTCCCTCTAATTTTTTAAGTATGTGAGTTGATATATGGGTATCCTTTCACTCATAAAGTTCCCTATTATGCATTTTTCCTTGTCTTCAAGTTCCTAAGTTTTAATACATACTTATCATGATTTTATAGTTCCTATGCTACTATATGATGTTCCTAAAGTTCAATGACTATGTTGTTAGGTAAATGTATGTATATTTTGAAGTATGATGTTGATTCTAAGAAGGGCTTTGATATGATTAAGGTTGGAAAATTTTAATGTTTCGTTTAAAAAGATTTCTTAAGACATGTGATTTATGATTGTTCCATACATCTAATAATCCCACCTTATCTTTCAATAAAAGTTCTTATGAATTATGACTATGAATAGGGTATTTATAAAAAGCTTCAACGTTAAGTTTTCCGAAGATATGTGTATAGTGATTATTGCCCTAAAAGATGTTTAAGAAAGACTCTTAAGTTCGAGCTACTACTATTGATTGCTACTTATGACTCTAAATTATGTTCAAAGATTTTGTGGGATGACTTAGCATCGAGAGGACTTGAGATTGGGACCCATTTCATTAGTTGAGGTATGACCCCTTGAAGCTAAATCTTAATATCCCTAACTATGTGCCACCAATAGGAGCCTTGTAGGCTAGGCTAGTGGATCCACGTAAGCCCTAAAGTTATGAAAGATACTAAGTTTCGGATATCTACCTTGGCAAGTAAATTCCTTTTTTTCAAATGGAAGGAGTGCATTAGCCTTTTTACCAATGGAATGAGTTCATTGGATTCCAAGCAGTAGCTCAGATGGTCTTACTGTCGATTATTGTCTATTCCCACAAGTTTATATGATTCCATGTTATGTTTTGAATTCATGCGTTAAATTTCATTGTCTCATATTGGTCTGAGCCATATTTCCTATGCATATTTAAACTTATTTCATGTCTCATTAACCTTATGTATAATTATGATGGCATTACAATTTCATTCATACATTGTATCTCACATACTTAATACATTCAAACGTACTAACACATATTTTTTTGCATGATTTAACCATGTAGGGATAGGAGAGATCTTCACCCCCTCTTAACGGTTAGCTTATATAATGAGAGTTGTTTGTGCTAAGTCCTATCATCCAAGGACAAGCTACCTTCTATCTACCTATTATGTTATTTTCTCGTATGTCTTTACTTTGAAGGTGAGCCCCAGGACATGTCTTGGGCCCCGCCCTATTCTATGACTTAGAAGCATTGTTGTACATCATGTAAACTCATTGTACGACTTATGTGTGCTATACTTTTTGCTATGAAGATTAAGATTATGGCTATCTATTGATGTTAATAAGATGTTGACATGTTATTGAGGAGATGTGGAAATGTGGAAAGTCCTAACCCCCTTCTATCATCATAGCGTGAGTCATACTTACCCACCCCTTAGTTCTTATGTGTCATGTGAATCCATGAAAATCCCTATCCCTATGACATCCACATAAAGTGAGTCATACTTTTTGTCCCTTAGAATTATGTGTTTATTGTCTTATTATGCGCTTTCGAACCAATGATGTGTATGTAGATATTATGAGGCTTGATTAGGGACTCTTAGGTTCCCATTCGCCAAGTTACTACTAGGCCCTAGGCCTGGGTCATGATAGATTTGAGGACTTGAGTTAGTTGAAAGCTTGTCCAAGTTCAATTTTGGCATCAATGTCAGTTCAGCTAACCTTTTGGGACTGGATTTGAGTTATTGAACATGTTCATGTAAAGGACACATACTTTGTATAGCATTAGTGGTGCTTGGAATTTTGTTTCAAAATAGATTTTTATGAAGGTTACACCTTATAGATACCTTTGTGGACCATGTTACCCCTATATGGGAGCCCCCAAATCAATTTATACTCCTTCATTACAATCTGTTCTTATTCTAACACTTAGCTTCTTGTTCGTTCGCTCAAAGCGCTTCCCGAATCCTTCTTTCAAGCTCTTGTTGAAGGATTTCCATGCAACCTTCAAGCCTACACTAAATTCACTTTCAAGCCCTCAATCCAAGCATATGTATTTGGTATACGGTCATTATGTGTCTCCTTCATCAAGCCAAGTTCAAAGGAATTACATTGGCTAAGCATTTCACATGAACTGATAGAAGAGTCAACTTTAAATGATCATATCTCTTAGGAAAAATAACTGAGTGGCCCACGACCAATCAAAATGAAGATCTTTAAATTAGCTTTCCAACACATCCAGTTTCACCTAATTTCGAGTTTGAATAAAAAAGTTACGCCTATTTTTGTAGAACTCGTCTATGTAGGGGTCTATGTGAATTTTTAAATTCCGTGTCATTAATGTCCCTTACGTAATTTTGGGTTATTATAAGGGTCTTTTATGACATTTGCACCTATCTTAGACCCCTAAATCAACAGATGCACTTTCATTACAATTCATCCTCATTAGAAAACACCCATGCTCTAGAATTCAATTTCTAAAGTTCTCTCCTAGTCCCGTCTTCAAGATTTAAGCTAGGATTCAATTGGGGTTTAAACTTAAAGTTAAATTCTTCTCAAATTTATCTTCCTAAGCAAGGTGTATGGGTTGGATTCTTGGTCCCTTTCAAATAAGAAGACCCAAACTCTTTTCACTTGAAATTTCATGGAATATTTCTTACTTTAAATATGGGTTTCAAGAATTATGATTTAATAATTTCAATTTAAGTATGGGTTATGCTTATTTATTAATTTTAAGTTGATTTAAGCCCTAATATGTTGAATTACTTAACCATTATGAAGATTTAAATATGCATTGTCCCTTTAATGTTTGATTTAAGTATGTGTAATATAAATTGTGATTTGAATGTTGATTTTACTTATGGATTTACTTGAATTTCATATTGAATTGTTGATTTAAGATTGAATCTATATTACTCATGTTATTCTCACATCATTCATGGCATATGCATTCATGAGTATTGGATTTTATGAAAATTATGAAGTGGGTTAGGCCCAATTATGTTTATGTATATGATTTTGATAAGATTATAGTTATGAAAAGAATGTGATTACATAAATGTCTATGATTATGGATCTTTGAGTATTTTGGGTGCTTGCACCATCTCGTATATGTGAATGAGCTATTCCTATGCATGAGTATCACAATTATGAACTATGATTTGGCTTTTGAGCCCAAGTACGAATGATTATAAAATGTGTTTGGCTTTTGAGCCTAAATGTGCATTGAAAGGGTTTGAAATGACTATTGTCTCCATTGAAAGCATATATATGTATAAGTATTCTCGTGGGATGTTTTGACTTAGCATTGATCAGATTGGAGACTCCAGGGCTATCCCCAAGGGTCTTCTTCCTTTCTCTTGAACTATATGTCAGTGTAGGTATTAAGATCTAAGGCCCATCTCGTTAGTTGAGGCATGACCCACTAGAAAGATCTTTATCCTATTAGTTAAGGCATGACCAGCTAGAAATATTATGAAAATCCTATTCGAAATGGACTCCCGTAAAGAAGGTTACTTCTTCGAAATGGGATGCCCATAAGAAGAAGTGTGATTTACCTTTGCCAAGTAGGCCACCTCTTTTATGGTTTGGGGATAACATCAGGATTCCAAGTAATAGCTTGCTTGGTCTTATATGTTGATTGAGGTCTCATCCCCACTTTATATGAGCATTATTGCATTTCGTACATCATGGATTTCAAGACATATTGTTATATTAAGCCTCTTTACTATATATCTCTTTTCATATTATGTGCCCTTGTCATCTAACATTCAATGCAGGTTTGATTAGTCATATGCATTGCATGACCGTATACTTAGTACATTCAAACGTACTAACACATACTTTTTGCCTACATGATCTAACCATGTAGGGCCCGGAGACTATCTTCATCCACCGTTAAGTACATTCAAACGTACTAACACATACTTTTTGCCTACATGATCTAACCATGTAGGGACCGGAGACTATCTTCATCCACCGTTAGACAACTAAATTTGATTTGAGATACTTGTTGTGGTAAGTCATAGCTTCCAAGAACAAGCCATAATTCATCTACCTTATGTAGCTTTTGATTATGTTATCTTTACTTTGTGAAATGACCTCAAAAAGTGCAAAAACATTTGCCTCGAAATGCCTAGAATTTTAAATTCCATATATCTTAGAATCCGTGCGCAAAAAATCTGACTTCATATTTTTGTTCAGGGGTCAAAATCAAGGGAAAAGGGTCTAACCCCAATTTAAGAGAAAAAGAATGGCGATTATCATTTGTGAAGTGGAAAATTCTAGTGAGCTATCCGCGCCAACGGTGCACAGATGAAGAGAAGTTGTCTCTGCGTCCTCTCCGCAACGCGGATAGGTGTATTTTTCTGCCTAGTGATTTTGTGTGGTCCAAGGCTTTTAAGTTTTGGGCCTAAGTGTTCCCAAATGTGTTTTTACCTATACTTAGCCTTATTTCATCCTCATATCATCCTAAACAATTCCCAATACTCACTCAAATACTTAGCCATATTTTCACTCCCCAAACTCAAGTCTCAAACCCTCATCCCAAGCTAGGGTTCTTCTTCAAGTTTCAAGTCTCCATCTTCAATCTTTACTAAGTTCATCTCCAAGTTAAGGTATGTGGGTTTCTTTCATGGGTTCCTTTCACCCTTGATACCCAAGCCTCTTTTTACTCAAATTGCATGATTTAAAGTTTATTTACAAATGGAACTTGCGAATTATGAAACTCACTGCACACTATGTTAAAGCAATGTAAAGTTGTGACTGTTTTGCTATGTTTTGAGCTATGAATTTTGGATTTATTATAAGATTTGATGAGGGGGTTTTATGTATATTTCTTGAAGGTGTTGCAAGGTGTTGATTGATGGTTTTATAATGGATTTTCTTGCATGATTTTATATTAGCATTACACACCCTCTAAGTGTTTGAAAAAATATCCGGATGTGGTTTCTTAAGAAGTTGAAGGGCCAAAGCATGAAATATGATATGAATAACTATATGATGATGAAATGAGCTTATGTTTATGATATACTCTATATAAAGTGTTGCATTAGACCATACCCGATCAGGGGGAATAAGAGCCCGAGTAATCGAGGTAGAGGTTTGTACTCATAAACCATGTTAGGGGTTTGTACTTCGCCACCGTGGTGATAAGCTGTGATTATCATCAACCATGTGAGAGGTTTGTACCACACCGCTAGAGTGATGGGGTGAAACCATCATCAACCACCAAGGGGTTTGTACATTGAGAATCTAGCTTGGTCTCATCTACACATATGATATCCTATATGAGCATGAGTTACTTAAGTATGTTTTACTTATGCATTGATCATACATGCCATATTATTTTATTATGCCTATTGCCTATTGTTACGAATTTTGACTATGATGCCTAATTCTTGTTACATTGCATTCTACATACCTAGTACATTTAAACGTACTAACGCATACTCTTGCATACATGATATCACTATGTAGGAATCGACACCCAAGTTGATCATCCTCCTCCATGTGGCTAGTTGGATACTACTCAAGCTAGTTGGTAAGTGCTCCACTTCGGGGACCTTAGTCTATATTGTTCTTATAATGTATTAAGACATTCTTCCTTATGTTCTATTTGACTATGAGGCTGAGCCTGGTTGTTTTGTCTTGGCCCCGCTCTTATCTATATATTAGAGGTGTTTGTTAGACATGTTATGTATCTATGCTAAGAGCCTTGACTCTATTGTTCTTGATGTCTATGATATGAAAGTGTTTTCCCTTAAGCTTGGTTATCCCTCTTTATTATCTCTTGATGCTTGTTTTTATTGCTTCCGCGACTAAGGATGTATAATGATGTTCTAAGAGGCTTGCTTGGGGTCCCTTCGAGTTCCTCTTGCACCACGTCACATATAGGCCCTAGGCTTGGTTCATGAAAAACTTGGAATCAAAGCACTGGGTTGATAGATCCTCGGATTCCAACACACCACATTGATTAGAGTCCTATTCGTGGTTGTAAAGCATGCCATGACTATGAGTAGGAGGCTATGAGACATTTTAGGAAATGTTTCCCTTAGGTATTCTATAGGTCAAAAATGGATGAAGATCCACAAGAGTTCATTGATGAGGTCTACAAAATCTTCAATATCATGGTATTGGGCCAAATGAAATTACAAAGTTGGCAGCGTACCAACTTAAAGGGGTGGCCCAAATATGGTATGATCAATGAAAGGTTTAGAAGAGAATTAGTAATATGGTGCTTTGGGAAGAGTTCAAATTAGCTTTTCTTAATCGATTTTTCCCTCTTGAGCTTGGGGAAGCTAAGATGGTAGAGTTCATGAACTTCAAACAAGGTGCTATAAATGTGAGGGAGTATGCCCTCAAGTTTAATCAACTTTCAAAGTATGCTTCTCATTTGGTGGCTGATCCTAGATCTAGGATAAATAAGTTCATGATGGGTGTCTCCGGCGTGGTAAGTAAAAAATGTTGATCTGCCATGCTAATAAGTGACATGGACTTATCTCAGTTAATGATGTATACCAAGCAAATGAAGGAAGAAAAGTTGAGAAAGAGAAAGGGCCATAAGGCCAAGAGGGCCCAATTTGAGGGTAAATTCCAAAAGGGTGCTAAATTTCTTCAAAGCCAAGGGCCTACTTATGCTACTAATAGGGGGTTTGCCAATGAATTCCCTAAGCCTCAAGATGTTGGTCATGTGACTCCTAATGAAGTGTGCCCTAAATGTGGAAGAAGTCATGGAGGCCCATGTTTGAAGGGTTCTAATGCATGCTATGAATGTGAGGAGCTTGGTCAATAGAAAGCGGATTATCCAAGAAGCCATGGCAAGGGTCGGGGTGCAAATTTGGTCCTATTGGGTAGTGATGGTCCTCAAGATGGTGCCCCAAAGCACAACCAGTTTTATGCACTACATGGGAGGCAAGGGGTTGGTGAGGTACCCGATGTTTCTACCAGTATATTAAAAATCTTTGACTTTGATGTATATGCTTTGATTGATCTGAGTGCCACTCTCTCCTTTATTACCCCTTTTATTGCTAAAAAGTTTCGTGTTGACCTTGAATTGTTGCATGAGTCATATGAAATGTCTACTCCTATTGGTGCCTCTATTATTGCTAGAAATGTTTATAGGAGTTTTCCTATTTGAATTTTGCATAAGTTGTTGCCTTGTGATCTTGTTGAATTACACATGGTTTATTTCAATGTCATTGTTGGGATGGATTAGTTTCATGCCTACTATGCTTCTATTCATTGTAGAACCTGTAGGGTCAAGTTTTGATTTTCTAATGAACTCGTCCTTGAGTGGAAAAGTCAAGAAGAGGTGGTCAAAGGTAGATTCATTTCTTCCATTAAAGCCAGTAAGTTCATCTCTAAAGGGTGTCTTTATGACCTAGAGAGGGTTAAAGATGTGGAGTCCAAAGTCCCTTCAATAGAGTCGGTTCTGGTTGTAAATGAGTTTCTTAATGTCTTCTCGAATGACCTTCCCGATATTCCTCCCGAAAGGGAAATAGATTTTAGTATAGATCTCCTCACCGATACTCAACCTATCTCTATTTCCCCTTACCGTATGGCTTTGGCAGAGTTGAAGTGGTTAAAAAACAATTGAAAGATTTGTTAAAAAAGGGATTTATTGGACCTAGCCAATTATCTTGGGGTGCGCCGGTGTTATTTGTGAAGAATAAGGATGGGTCTCTTAGAATGTGCATTGATTATTGGCAACTCAATAGGATCACCATCAAGAATAGGTATCCCCTTCCAAGGATTGATGACTTATTTGACCAATTGTAAAGGGCTAGCTTTTTCTGAAAGATTGATCTTTGGTCCGGGTATGATCAAGTGAAGGTGAGAGATGTGACATTCCCAAGATGGCCTTCCAGACTTGATATGGGCATTATGAGTTTGTTTGATGTCATTTGGGTTGACTAATGCACCGGCCATCTTCATGGGCCTAATGAATAGGGTCTTCAAATGATTCCTTTGTTGTGGTCTTCATTGATGATATTTTGATCTATTCAGATAGTAAGGAGGAGCATGTGGGGAATTTGAGGGTTGTGTTTGAGGGAGGAGAAATTGTATGCCAAATATGACAAGTGTGAATTTTGGTTAAAGGAGGTTGCATTCTTGGGTTATGTGGTGTCAGGGGATAGTATAAAAGTGTATACTAAGAAAACCAATGTGATTAGAAATTGGCCTAGACCATTGACCCCGTGGAATATTAGGAGCTTCTTGGGACTAGCTGGTTATTATTAAAGGTTTGTGAATGAGTTCTCCTCCATTGCTTCCCCTATAACAAAATTGACTCAAAAGAAGGTTAAGTTTGTGTGGACAAATAAATGTGAGAGAAGCTTCCAAACATTGAAATACAAGCTTGTGTCTGCTCCTATATCGTCACTACTGGATAGGCTTGAGGGATTTGTAGTTTATTATGATGCTTCCCGGGTTGGTTTGGGTTGTGTGTTGATGCAAAATGGTAAGGTCATAGCTTATGCTTCTAGACAACTCAAGGTACATGAAAGGAAATACCCTACCAATGATTTAGAGTTAGCCACTGTTGTGTTTGCATTAAAGATTTGGTGTCACTAATTATATGGGGTACATGTTGATTTGTTCACTGATCACAAGAGGCTCCAATAAGTATGCTTCTCATTTGGTGGCTGATCCTAGATCTAGGATAAATAAGTTCATGATGGGTGTCTCCGGCGTGGTAAGTAAAAAATGTTGATCTGCCATGCTAATAAAGGAGATGGTTAGAACTTCTCAAGGACTATGATAAGGTGTGCACTATCATCCGGGTAAGGCAAATGTGGTGGCGGATGCTTTGAGTAGGGTGTCTATGGGTAGCTTAACCCATATTGATGGTACAGAAAAGGAGATAGCTAGGGAAGTGCATCAATTGGCTAGATTAGGGGTTAGGTTGGAAGAGGTGGTGATGATGGTGTTGTGGTTGTTGATAGGTGTAGGTCTTCTTTGGCTGATGAGGTGATGGCAAAGAAAGATCGTGACTCCTCCTTGCTTGAATGTATGTCCTTGGTGAAAGAGGGCAAAGTAGAGGTTTTCTCCCAAGGGGGAGATGGTGCCTTTAGGTATCGAGGTAGGTTGTGTGTGCCTTGTGTTAATGGTTTGAGGGAGAAAATTATTGATGAGGCCCAAAATTCTTCTTATTCTATCAACCTTGTTTCCATCAAAATGTATAGAGACTTAAGGGATGTGTATTGGTGGGGAGGCATGAAG
>DF365992.1:4820-19338 GCA_000787875.1 Solanum virginianum
CAATTTTAGTCACATTCAAGATAGGGGTGCAGTTAAACTATTAGACAAAATCATGAAAAATATATTTGATACATTACATCTGGAAAATAAATTGATACTTGCTTATCAGTTGGTTAAATTCAATGTCATCACCAAATTCAGTAGGTCCCTTTGAGAATCTATAATGGAAAATAATATCTTGATTTCACTACTTAATTTGAAAAATGTATATTCAACTAAGTGTACCACCCAGTAAAATTACCAAAATACTCCTAGAGTAGAGATATGTACATAACGCGTATTTTCATGCTCCATTTACAAATTCGAGATCAGATATGTGATCAACATAAAAAATAGAATGGGAAAATGGTCTCGGCTATTTTTAGAGCCATCAGATCAAAAGATAATTTTTTGATCCGAGACACAAAAATAGTATTGATACGCGTCCAAAGCGCAATGTGGACCAACACTTATTTTTTTCAAACTTTTTTGACGAGAATTGGAAAAACTTATTCAAAAAATTATTGTAGAAAATTATATATTTGTGTATCCAGTTCGTGACGCGGGCTGGGCATGTTTAGAGTGAAATTTTTCTTTTTAATTTGAGGGGCATTCGATCAATTCTCAATCCCTTCTAAACTCAAAACACGATCAAATTAGGTCGTTTTGATGCATAAAAAGGGTCCTAAACCCCATTCTAAGTCCTATTCTAGGTACTTGAAGGGACTAGGGCTTGAGAGAAGAGGAAAAGAGCTTAAGATTGAAGAATTCAAGGGAAAACTTGAAGGTTGATTGATAAAGCTTCATTCCAGGTATGTAAGGCTAAACTAAAAACATGAGATTATTTTCTCATTTGCCCCAAAGGTGGTCTTAGAAGGGACTTGAAAGTTCATGAGTTTACATGCGTAATTCTTAATTAGTTCTTGAAAAAAAAGTTATATTATTACATGTATTTTCTGTATGTTGATGATCATCATAAACTTTTTTCTTGAATTGGATGTTCTTACATGAATTATTGCAAAAACTCTACTTATTATTTTATAAAAAGTGCATGAATGGAGATAGGGATTGAGTTTAGAGCATTGATTGAGAATGTTGATTGTGATGGTTATTGTGAATGTGAGAATGATGATAGTTAATAGCATTTGATGGTATATGAGTCTTTCCAAATGAACTCTAATGAATTGTCTATTCCATTGTTCCCTAATGATTGTTCTAAGCCTTGAGCTATTGATTAAGAGATGAACTGATAGTATGATTAGAGTCTCTATGAGACTGGTTGAATGATGAGACCCTCTATGAGGATGATTTAAGATAAGATGATTGAGATAATTTGATTGGATAGATTGTTTTATGAACATTGAGTCATGGGAGTAGTATCGAGTGCCGAAAGAGTGAGAGTTAATCCGACGAGCACTCATCAAAATACGTAGCCAAGCGTAGGTAAGGATTAGGACCATCATATCACATTATGTTGAGGTTCCCTCTGATTAAGAGTCCTCGAAATAATAGAGGACTTGTAGATTGTTGTCTCTATTTGGACTTTCCTATTATGGTTTTGATTCGTTCCTGGCCTAACATGTACGAAACGACTGTGGCAACATCAGTGAGATTGTTATACAATCATTGGCTCATAAGTGATTAGTCTCGGATAAGAGAAACTCCTAGAAAGTTTCCAAATTGAGTACACTGAGTTGATATGAGATAAGATGAGAACAATTGAGATGAGTCCCTCTGAGATGAGCCTGATTTGATTGATGAGGTTGATTGGGTGATAGGTCACTTGTCTACTCTTTATTCTTGCTTTAGATAGACTTTTGACATATTGTTGATTATTCTGGGTTAATATTGTTCTATATTATTCTACCTATTTCTGTTTCATTCAACTATTTTACATACCTTAGATTCCACATACTGATGTCACTCGGTGCTGCATCATTTTATGATGCAGATACATGTATTAGAGATCATCAATAGGTGCATCCTTGAGGATCTAGGACATTCAGCTGATTGGTGAGCCTCCCCTACTTCGGAGGATTCATTATGTTATTTCATCTTGCTTTAGAGTTAGACATTTATTAGCTTATTATCAATTAAGGTAACCATGGGTCTCTCATTGGCACCACCTGATAGTGATAGAGACTTCATAGACTAGAGTCGAATGTGGATTGTTAAGATTATGAGCTTGTTCTTCCTACTAGCCTTCTTATATTAAAATATTATTTTGAGAATAAATGATAAGATGTGCCCATTTACTTTTCTTTTGCATTCCGCTGATTAGTAAAATGATTGGTTGAATAAATGTGACGAGGCCAAGTGGTTCGCTTGGGTACTAGCAATAGTCTCTGGGTGCCAACCACATCTTGGGTCCCCTCTCGGGGCATGACATTGAGAAAATTAAGTCCATATGTTGTTAAATAAGTCTTAATTTGAAGCAAAAAGTGGCTTTACCTTAAGCTGTTATAACAAACATACTGATTATTCGATATCTCATGAAGTCGCTTTGTTTCAAAGTGGAGTACATATATAGAAAAGGTAACATGAAAGATGATTTTATGGCTAATTATGAACCAAGCTTAATTTGATATGAAAAATAATTTAAAGCTATATGAAACAATATTTATGATCATGTGCTTAGTTGAACAAAAGACTGCATTCTCTTGAAGAATTTCCATTACAAGACAGAAGATTGATTCTTATGGGTATGACATAAAATAATGACCTTTAGAGTAAGATTGATAAGGTGAAGTATAACACTTATCTTTTATTTTTTTTTAAAATTATATCTATAATGACCTTACCCTATCTTTATGGGTAGGTCAAGGGGAAAGTAAATTGGGCCAGAAAACTTTTCAGTAATAAGTTGAAAATTTTGAGCCTAAGTCATTTTCAGATGAAAACTGAGTCATATGATGTAACACCTTGAAAATTCCTAAACTAAGATTCAAACTTTCTCTTATGTGTATGAGATCATACCAAGTGATTTTAACCTTGAATATAAGTATTAAAGCCTATTCTATAGTGGGATGATAGATTTGAGATGAATAAAGGTCATAAAGATTCTTTAAAACAAAGTTGAGATGAAATTTTTATTACTGTTTGAGTTTCAATATGAAATTCTATGAAAATAGGTGATCCAAAGTTGTGCATATATATTAAGGTCCTTTCATAAGTAATTGAAGTGTGTCAGATGTGGATTGAGGTCATAAGGGACACCCAAGGTCATGACAAGTCCAAAACATTTCAATCGGCTAAGTTTTGGTTTGTGTTCATAAAAGAGTCAATTTCAAATAGCCATATCTATCAGCATATAATGATTTAGGTGAACCTTAATATATTAAATTGAAGATTTTTGAATTAGATTTCCAGTGCATCTAATTTTTCATTAATTGGAGTTCGGAGTAAATGGTTATAACTGTCTTACTGAAATATGTCGAATTTGAGAAATTCGGCGACTCACCAAATAATTTGGCAATCCTCTAATTTTGATCGCCGAAACATCCCAAAAAGCTTAGAACACTATAAAAAGGGTGACCAAGGGTCTCCATTTGGTGACTCGCCGAATGATTTGGCGAGGGGGCCCTAGGTCGCGATTTGGTAGACGGAACTCACCAAAAGATCATTTTATTTTTCAATTTTGATAATTATTTGACTTCCCCAAAAGGTTATTTTTGAACTTTTACCCTTAATTTTCAACACCTATCATATAGCCTAATAACCTACCATAAATGCATAAACTCCTGAACTCATTGGCATTTTACACTCAAAGTTCTCCCAAAGAAGGAGCTAGGGTTCTTCATCTTCTAATGTAAGCCAAAGGATATTATCATGACCCAAAATGAAGTCATGACTAAAATCCAACTTAATTTCAAACCCAAGGATAAAGTACACTTAAAGGAGAAACTCCAATAGGTAAATAGTCCTTACGTAATATAATAAATCACCCATAAAATCATAATCCAGAACCTGGTGTCATGAGTATAAAGAGCATCTAAATACATAAGTACTAGTGAAATAAGTACATTTCAGTCTTTGAACATAAATAAAGACCATACAACTAGGATAAAATCTAATGAAAACTCGAAGCCCTTGAGTCTCACTACTAGATCTAGTATGAACCAACTGCACGAGCAATTCAACTAACGCGTGGGAAATCTTGATGGGAATCTATGGGGGAGAAAGAAGTAGGGGTGAATATACATAATATATACCCAGTAGGTTTAACCGACTGGAATTTAGAAATTGAATAAGCTAAACAATACTTTAGGAACACTTCCACCTACAACAGAAAAACCAGTCCGACATCGGTGGTGCCAATTTATATAGAACACGCGAACAAAGTAAACATATAATCTCAATTAGCTAATCCAAAACTATCACAAGTAATACAATGATATGGTATACAATGCAATGCAAGGTGGAATCAAGACTGTCACACAACCTATCGTGTATAATCTCAGTATATCAAGTACCTTGCCACCTAACTTGTGGTCAAGGACTCATGATAATAATCTCTATGTATCAACTACCATGCCACCTTAGTGAGCATGGTCAAGGACTCATGATACGAATCACAATGTAGCAATTACCTTGCCACCTAAATGAGTATGGTCAAGGACTCATGATACGAGTCACCATTCATAACTTCCCAAAATATCATGACGTATAGTATGAGGATGCATCCAATCAAGATACAATTATGGAAGCAATATTTCTCTCAATAAATATAATAATTATCAAAGTCCTCCAAGTTAGCAATTATATATTCACTCTCTTTTATACGGTTTGGGATATTATTCCCTTTAAAATTCTCCGCTATGTTTTAAACATTATTATTTTCTAACTTAGTCACTATTCTTAATATTATGCCCCATGTTATGCCAAAAATATATATTTTCGATCATCATTTTGTCTCATATTTAATGATTTTACTTATCCTTCCCGATTATAAATTTTATGATTTGTGCTAGGTAGTGTGATTAAATTGTAGAATTAAATTGATACAAAAATAAAGAAATTTGGAGCCAAAATGAATCGAAAGTAAAAAATTATAGAAGGAAATTCAAGCAAGCAGCTTAATGGATTAAAATGAATATTATATTAATATTTTCTACCTTTCCTTTTAATTGATACAATAGCATTTGACACCCCATAACTCTACCCTCATATGTACCTATGTTTCAAGCCTCATCCCTATATGTCGAAAGTGTATTAGAGTCATAAGAGACCTCTAGTACTTAGACGAGTTCAAGACTTTTCTATAAATTAAGTTTTGAGTGTTGGATTATGCAAGGGTCAAATTTAAATGACCATAACTCTTAGCACACAAATAATTGATGGTCCCATAATATATCAAATGAAATCTTTTTGAATTAACTTTCCAATGCAACTGGTTTCACCTTATTTAGAGTTTGGAGTCCAAAGTTTTGGTCATTTTACTAAAGACTGCAGTGCAGAGTTGCACTATGAAACCTCTGTTATGGGGTCGTAGTGTGGGCTACGAGTTGTAGTATGGCTTGTAGCAACTTTCAGAAACTCTGAAATTGATCCAAAGGATTATGAGAGGGGTCCTATGGGTCATAGTACTATTTATGGGTCGTAACGAGGCCCGTAGAGGGCTTTTTATAGCTTTTTAAAAAGGGTTATTTTGTTCCTTTTCTACTATTTCTAAGCCTAAAGATGATGTTTTTACACTCAAATCATCTCTAAAACATCTCAGATAGCCTCTTTTATGTTGAAATATTCTCTCTAAGGCATTATGAGGTCTTATTTACATTACATTACATGAGATAATTCCTATGCTTTCATGAGCATGAATGTGAGATGTATACATGTATTTTCATTCTTGATGGTATGAATTCTAATTTACATATTTCCATGGAATTTTATGCATAAATTGAGCATATCGAGTTGGGTAAATTGAGCATATTGAATTGAGTGGATTGATGCATATTGAGTTGAGTAACTTGAGTATACGTGAGCATGAGGAGTACATTGCATTGAGTCACATAATTATGATATATGATATCTTGATTGTATTGCATGACGAGTTTATTGAATGAGTCTAAATGACCGTTTGAATCTAAGTCTATTTAATCATTTGCGTTGATTGCTTGAATTATTGAGTTGAGT
Source organism: Solanum virginianum (assembly GCA_000787875.1). Classification (NCBI taxonomy): domain Eukaryota; kingdom Viridiplantae; phylum Streptophyta; class Magnoliopsida; order Solanales; family Solanaceae; genus Solanum; species Solanum virginianum. The sequence continues at coordinate 10,932 of DF365992.1, forward strand.
TATGAGTTGATGATGAGATAATGATGAGATGATGGTGATTGAGTTATGATGATGATGATGATGAGTAGACGATGAGTTAATTGATGAGTTAACATGTGTTAGTCTTGGGAGAAGTATCGAGCACTAAGCAAGGAGCGAGTATACTTCTACATTAATCCACTAAACTATGTTGCCAGCATAGGATAGTCATTACAGCTAGTCTGATGGCTCCTATCCCGCTAATGGACACTTATTATGGATCTAAGAAATAGTTGATCGCCCTTTTTCATGGCTAGTTAAGGGCTGGCGTGGCAATGATGCTGATTCGTTATGCATTACCTAACCTAAAGTGGTGGGATGAGGATGTCAGTTAAGGGAAACTCCCAAGCAACATTGGTTGAGCATGAGATTTCAAAATGAGCTTATTATATTGAGATTATTTTAAAAGCATGATTTACTCTAAACTTGCATAAAAACATTTGACCATGAGCTTTGAGTCGAGATAAAAGTCAAGATTTATTTCATTTTGAGCTATTTTACATACCAGTATATTCCATGTATTGACATCCATTTTGGACCTACATCATTTTATGATGCAGATACAACAGATAGTGAGCTTCAGCACGCACATCGTTGAGGTTTGGATCAGTACATTCCTTGAGGTTGGTGAGTCCTCCTAGTATCTCGAAGGAGCTCTTTTATCTTTTGTTAGTTTCAAGTACTTTTCTTTCTTTGATTGAGGTGCCCCTAGCCTGTTATGGCACATTTCTAGACTGATGAATAGAGGTTTCATAAATATTCGAGTTGAGGTGTTGGGTGAATCTCTGTTTCTAAACTATTTTCATTGATACTATGATAAAGTAGAGTTATTTCTATATGTATATATGCACATTTATGATGCCTATTTATTGAGTTATTCTTCCACTATTGAGTTTGATGTGATGACGAGGCCAAATGGTTTTCTCGGGGGCTAGCGATAGTCTCCGAGTGCCGGCCATGCCAAGGGTACCCTTTTGGGGTATGACAAACTTGGTATCAGAGCACAGAGTTCAAGAGTCCTAGGGAGTCTATGAAGCCATGTCTAGTAGAGTCTTGTTTAAGAGTGTATTGTGCACCACATTCTATAAGCAGGAGGCTATAGGACATTAGGAACTTTTACCCTTTCTTGTGATCTAAGTTCATATGATAGAGTTGAAAACTCTATAAACTTCTTTTCTGACTCGTGCGTTATGGGATTGCAGATCATACCTCCAAGAAGTATAGTAACCCAGAGGAATGCCTCAGCTAGTACTGCTGAGAACCCTACTTCAGATGTGCCTCTTCAAGTAGAAACGAGAGGCCGAGACTGAGGCCGACTGCCTAGGACCACTAGTGTTCTTGTGACACCTACTGCTCCACCTGCTCCTACTTCAGAGGTTAAATTTCGAGGATCCATAGCTACCCTTAGCTAGTTAGTAGCTGTCAGAGTGGGAATCAGGGTTCACCAGCCCCTAGCTCTAGTTCTCATGAGCTCACAGTTGCTTCTAGAATGAGAGATTTTCTGAGGATGAACCCATCGGTCTATACTATGTCTAAGGTTGAGGAGGATTCAAAGAATTTAATTGATGAGATATGGAAGGTGCTAAAAACTATGCATGCCACTGAGAGTGAAAGAGTTAAGCTTGCTGCCTACCAACGCAAAGATATGGCTAATGTTTGGTACAACCAGTGAGAGAAAAGTCGAGGTAAGGATGCTGAGCCTATTACTTGGGATGAGTTCGAGAGTGCCTTTCTTGATCACTTCTTTCCTCAGGAGTTGAGAGAGGCAAAGGTTGAAGAGTTTGTAAATCTGAAGTAGGAAGGGATGATTGTCAAAGAGTATAGCCTGAAGTTTATCCAGCTGTCTAGGTATGCAGCGAAGATGGTTCCAGATATAAGGGCGAGGATGAGAAAATTTGTATCCTGGTTGGATAAACATGTGAATAGGGAGTGTAAGGTGGCATTGTTAATCCCGGGTATGGACATTTCTAGGATAATGGTCTATGCTCAACAGACAAAGGAGGATAAGAATAAAGACAAATAGGAGCATCTGAGTAAGAAGGCCAAATCAGTAGGGCTTGCGTTTAGTCAAAGTAAGCAAAATAAGGGAGATAAATCCTATTTCCAGAAGAGGTATTCTAGCTATGTACCATCTTCATCTAGTGTACCAAATCCTAGCCATCAGAGGTCCCAAGGTTAGCCAAGCTTTAGGGCACAGGGGGCACAGGGTGCACAGTCTTAAGCAAGTGCGACTTTTGGCTTTAAAGGGAAGCCACCTTGTGGGAAATATGGCAGGATGCATTTGGAGGAGTGTCGAAATAGATGAAATGCTTGCTACAAGTGTGGCTACCCAAGTCACTTTCAGAGGGATTATCTGATATGGCTCAATAAGGCCCAGACTTCCACCACAGCACTACCAGTGAGAGGTAATCAAAGAGGTACTACACCAGGGATAGGTGGTGGGACAAATCATCTGCATGTGATAGGGAATTGATAGGACTAGGGGATGGCACCAGATGTTATGAATGGTATTCTTTGAGTCTTTACCTTTTCTTGCTATGCTTTACTTGATCCAGGTGCAACTTGCTCTTTTGTGATGCCATATGTGGCAAACTGATTTAAGATTCTTCCTGAGTACTTGCTTGAGCCATTTTCTATTTCTACTCCTATCAGTGAGTTCATTCGAGCTGAGAGAATCTATAAGATTGTGTAGTGTCCATCTATCATAGGGATACTTTTGCTAATTTGATTAAGTTGGAGATGCTTGATTTCGATGTAATCTTTGGTATGGATTGGCGTCATGCCTGCTATGCCTCAGTTAATTGCCGAATTTAGACTATCAAATTCTAGTTTTTGAATGAGCTTGATATTGAGTGGAGAGGAGATTATGTTGCACCAAAGGGTAAGTTTATTTCTTACCTTAAAGCTCAAAAGTTAATCTCTAAAGGGTGTATTTATCACCTCGTGCGAGTCAACTCCGATGATGTTGAGCCCCTTTCTCTTGAGTCAGTCCCGATTGTGAGTGTGTTTCTTGATGTGCTTCTTGAGGATCTGCCTGGAGCCCCTCTTGATAAAGAGATTAACTTCGAAATTGATGTTCTTCCTGACACCCAACCTATCTCTATTTCACCATATAGGATGGCCCCGGAAGAGTTGAAAGATTAGCTGAGAGATTTGTTAGAGAAAGGATTTATAAGGCCGAGCGTCCCTCTATATAGTGCTTCGGTCTTGTTCGTGCAAAAGAAGGACGTTTCCTTGAGAATGTGTATTGGTTACTGCCAATTGAATAAGGTGACTATCAAGAATAAGTATCCTATGTATTGGTTACACCAATTGAATAAGGTGACTACCAAGAATAAGTATCCCCTTCCGAGGATAGATGATTTGTTTAACCAACTTCAGGGTGCCACTATTTCCTCTAAGATATAACTTAGACCCGGCTATCATCAGTTGAAAGTGAGAGAAGGTTACATCCCTAAGATGGACTTTTGGACACGATATGGTCACTTTGAGTTCTTGGTGATGTCATTTGGGTTGACAAATGCACCCGCAACTTTTATGGATCTGATGAATAGAGTGTTCCGGCAGTATTTAGACATGTTTGTGATTGTGTTTATTGATGACATTTTGGTGTACTCCAGAGATGAGGAGGAGTATGATTACTTGGGATGAGTTCGAGAGTGCCTTTCTTGATCACTTCTTTCCTCAGGAGTTGAGAGATGCAAAGGATGAAGAGTTTGTAGGAGTATGCCAATCACCTTAGGATCGCTTTACATACACTCCGAGACAATGAGTAATATATGAAGTTTTCTAAGTGTAAATTTTGGCTCAAATCTGTGGCCTTCTTAGGCCATATGATTTCTAGAGATAGAATTCAAGTGGATACTGAAAAGATTGAGATAGTCAATAATTGGTCAAGACAAACCTCACTGATCGAGATAAGAAGTTTTCTGGGTTTAACTTGCTACTGTCGGAGATTTGTTGAGGGATTCTCTTCCATATCCGCATCATTGAGCAAATTGACTCAGAAGAAGGTCAAGTTTCAATAGTACGATAAGTGTCAGAGGAGTATCCAAGAGCTAAAGACAAGGTTAACCACTACACCCGTGTTGACCTTGCCTGATAGGACGAATGGATTTGTGATATATTGTGATGCTTCGGGGGTAGGATTGGGATGTAAGTTGATGCAGAAGGGGAAAGTTGTTGGCTATGCTTCTAGACAACTTAAGGTACATGAGAAGAATTACCCCACTCACGATTTGGAGTTGGCAGTGGTAGTGTTTGCTCTCAAGCTATGGCACCACTATTTATATGGAATACATGTTGATGTATTCACAAATCATAAGAGCCATTAATATGTTTTCACCCAAAAAGAGCTTAACTTAAGGTAGAGGAGGTGGCTTGAGTTTCTTAAGTGAAATGCCCCACATTTGCCTAAGAATGCCTCCATAATCATAATACCCTTATATCTTTAATTGAAAATATTTAAACACCCCTTCACGTAGCTCGAAAAGACTCTATGATGTATTTTTTTCAATATTACAAAATTCGTGCAGAATTTCACAAATTCGACTTCATATTCTTCTTCAGAGGGAAACATTGAGTAGGAAAATGAGTACCTATAAGGTACTTTGTCCGTGCCAAGAAAAATAATTTTTGGTGAAACTTCGTAAAAATAGTAGCTGCCCGCAATGGGTCCGTGATGCGGACCTGACATGGACTAGTTCAAAAACTTTCAAAAAATTATTCTTTTTACTCAAGGGCTATTAGGTAATAACCCTATACCTATATAAACGAAAATCCATCATTGTCTAGCCATGTTGAGCCCTAAAAACCAACTAAAAACCTCTCAAAATCCTCTCTAATCTTCATCAAATTCTTTACCCATTCTCAAGGTTTTTAAGAAGTCTTGTTGGAATTCAAGGAAACCAAGTAAATCCCCAAGTCCTTCTCAAGATTCAAGAGTCCCAAAACTCATCTAGATCTAACGATTTCATTCAAGCTTTAAGCCTCTATTTCAAATCTTTTTTAAGAAACTTCCAAAGTCAAGGTATGTGGGTTTCAACTATTGGGTCCTTCCACCCATGGTGCCATAATCTCCTTTTTATTCAATTTGCATGATTTAAAGTTGATTTTATAAATGGGTTTACTAGTATGAACATGTCTATGAACTATGTTAAAGCTATGTAAAGTTGCGATTGTTTTGATATGTTTTGAGCTATAAATCTTGGATATATTGTAAGATTTGATGAGGGGTTTTGATGTATATTTATCAATCTTGGATCTACTGTACGATTTGATGAGGGTTTTGATGTATATTGGTTGAGGGTGTTACAAGGTGTTGATTGATGGTTTTACAATGGATTTTCATGCATGATTTCATCTCTAAATTGCATGGTTTTATACTATCATTTTACACCCTCTATGTGTTTGATAGAATGTTTGGATGTGGTTTCTTGAGGAGTTGAAGGTCCAAAGTATGAGATATGATATAATTGACTATATGATGATGAAATCAGCTTATATGTATGACATACTCAGTGTTGCATTAGATGATGCCCAATCTGAGAGGTCTAGGAACCCGGATAACCAGATGATGAAATGAGCTTATGTATATGATATATTCTATATTAAGTGTTTCATTAGACCATGCCCAATCCGAGGGGACTAAAAACCTGGATAACCTAGATGGGAGTTTGTACTTATCAACCTAGGAAAGGGTTTATACTTCTCCACCTAGTGATGGGGCGGCATCACCACTAACCTAGATGGGGGTTTGTACATATCAACCTAGGGAAAGGTTTGTACTTCTCCACCTTGGTGATGGGGTGGCATTATTACCAACCTAGGTGATGGTTAGTATGCATCCACCTAAGTGATAGGGCAGCATCATCACTAACTTACCAAAGGGTTGTACATTTGGAAATCTAGCTTGGTATCTTCTACACATATGATATTCTATATGAATATTAGTTACTTAAGCATGTTTTACTGATGGATTGATCATATATGCCATATCGTTATATTATGCCTATTGCATATTGTTATGCACTTTGATTGTGATGCTTAACTCTTGTTGCATTGCATCCTACATACTTAGTACATTTAAACGTACTAACGCATACTCTTGCCTACATGATATCACTATGTAGAGATCAAACCCAAGTTGATCATCCTACTCCTCCACATGGCTAGTTTGGTACTACTCAAGCTAGTTGGTGAGTCCTCCACTTTGGGGACCTTAGTATATGTTTCTCTTATTATGTATTGAGACACTCTTCTTTATTTTATATCTTGACTGTGAGGGTGAGCCCGATTGCTTTGTCTTGGCCCCCGCTCTTATCTATGTAGTAGAGGTGTTGTTAGAATGCTATGTATCTATATATGAGCCTTGACTCTTTTATCTCTTGATTATGATGTTATGCAAGCTTTTTCCCCTTATTCCTTTGCCCTTGTTTTCTAACTATTTGCATATTACTTAAGTAGTAATCTCTCTCCCTTAGTCCTAATTCCCCTTGTTTATGTTTCTTATATTGTTTTACATTGCTTCCGTAACCAAGGATGTGTAATGATATGCTCTGAGGCTTGTTTGAGGTTCCTCCGAGTTTCCCATTCGCCGATCACGTCTAGGCCCTAGGCTTGGGTTGTGACATTAAGTACTATAACATGAGCATACTCTACCATCCAGGTAAAGCTAACATGGTTGTTGATGCTCTTAGCTGATTATCCATGGGAAGTACTGCTCATATGGAGGAGGAGAAGAGAGAATTAACCAAGGAGGTTTATAGGCTAGCATAATTGGGAGTCCAACTAGATAAGTTAGGTGAAGGAGGAGTTCATGTGCATAATTCCCTAGTAGTAGTTGGTGAAAGAAAAACAAGATTGAAATCCAGTCCTATTACAATGGAAGGATAATGTGCATAAGCAGAAGGTGTTAGCTTTCACCAAAGGGGGAGATGGAGTGTTGAGGTATCAAGGCAGATTGTGTGTTCCAAATGTTGACGGGATTTGAGAAAGGATCATGGCAAAGGCCCACAGTTAAAGATATTTCATCCACCCAGGATCTACCAAGATGTATCATGACTTAGGGAAGTCTACTGGTGGAGCAAAAAGAAGAGAGACATTGTTGAGTTTGTTTCTAAGTGTCCAAACTGTCAACAATTTTAGAGTTGAACACCAAAGACTATATGGAGTAGCTCAGAACTTTGAGATTCTAGAACGAAAATGGGAGATGATCAATATGGACTTTCTTACCAGTTTATCGAGGTCTCATAGATAACATGACTCAATATGGGTGATAGTTGATCAGATGACTAAGTCAGCTCACTTCTTAGTGGTCAAGACGACAGATACTGCAGAGGACTGTGCCCGGTTATATATAAGGGAGATTTTTTGGTTGTATGGAGTCCCTTTGTCCATCATCTAAGATAGAGGAGCTTAATTCACTGCCCAGTTTTAGAAGTCATTTCAGAAGGGTTTGGGTACGAAGGTGCTCCTTAGCACAAGTTTCCACCTTCATCGAGATGGTCAGGTAAAATGTACTATTCAGACATTGGAAGATATTTTGAGAGCTTAAGTCACTGATTTTAAGGGTAATTGGGATGACCACTTGCCTTTGATAGAGTTTTCCTACAATAATAGCTTCCACTCGAGCATTCATATAGCTCCATATAAGGCACCCTATGGGAGGAGGTGTAGGTCATCGATTGGATGGTTCAAAGTATGTGAAGCAAAGTTGATTAGACCAGACTTTGTTCACCAAGCTATGGAAAAGGTTAAAATCATTCGAGAAAGGTTGAGGACTGTACAAAGTTGACAGAAATCCTACATAGACGTCAAAAAAAGAGACTTAGAGTTTGAGGTCAATGATTGGGTGTATTTGAAAGTGTCGCCCATGAAGGGGGTGGTGAGGTTCGAAAATAAAGGAAAGTTAAGTCTGAGGTACATTGGCCCTTATCAAATCATAAACATGGTGGGCAATGTGGATTGTGAGTTAGAGACCATATGTCCGGTCTTTCACATTTTTATGCTTAAGAAGTGTTTGGGAGATCAACAGTTGGTAGTCCCTATCAAGGGCATTGGGGTGAGAGATAGTCTTAGTTTTGAGGAGATCCCTATCTAAATCCTTGATCATCAAGTTCAAAAATTGAGAAACAAAGAGATTACATCTGTCAAAGTATTATAGAGGAATCAATTTGTAGAAGAAGCTACTTGGGAGGCGGAGAAGGATATACAGGCCAAGTACCCTCACTTATTGCAGCCTACCAATGATAAGAGAGTTGATGGTAAGTATTTTCCCTCAAAACTCTTGAATGAAACGACCCCACAAAATGCCTGAAAATGTGCCACAAAAATGCCCGTAATTGTAATTTCCATATATATCAAAATCCATGCGTGATATCAAAAATCC